>CATIWR010524718.1:0-13941 GCA_949677035.1 Omphalea diandra | reverse complement strand
TATATATATATATATATATATATATATATATATATATATATATATATATATATATATATACAATGGCATTCGATCCACCAATGCAACTGCCAAGTACTCATGAAACTTAATAATGTTTTTGCTTAAATCTAAACCATTTTGAAGTAATTATAGAATGACACTTTTCGTCTAAGTATTCACCTAATAGACATCATACGACTCCTTAAAAGCATATATATCAAGATATATTTTGTTTTCATAACATTAAATAAAGTTTTGTTTCAGTCTTTAGTCTTGTCTATTCTATGTATAGTGGTAAGTAGACACAGATATACCACACTGGAGGAAGTATGAAATGACTACAAAAGTACAACATTTTAAAAAATAAAATATACCTTAACTTCTCCTATTAAAAATATAAATAAATCGAAAAAATTAATAAAATACTTAAAATTAGCTTAAAAAATATATGAGAATGACTTAATATTAATAATCATAGATTGATATTTGCATTTTTTAGATAAATTAACAAATGAAATTTAAGTATCAAAATGTCTCCGCTTTAAAAGCATACAAAGTATTTATATATATGATAAAAGTCAATCGTCAAATGATTAATTATGATCATTTTAATAAACATAATACTTATTTCATGAGCTTTAGACTCGACTCATTCATCTAATCACCTTCTACTTTCATTTAGGATTAAAAGAACCAAGCCTAATTAAGTCAAAGTCTCATTTATGGACTTTATACTCAACATATTCATCATATTTGGATCTTAATAGTTCTAGTCCTTATTATGCAACCTCTTACCAAACAAGTTAGGAAGTTATTGTATTTTGTTCACTGCATTTTTTGGTATCATTTTAAATTAAAAAAATAGATATTAAAACTATTTTTTATTCTTTTTCATATATGTTAAAAAAATTTTAGCAACAAAAACAAAAATTAAAAATTAAATTTTAAAATCTAACAGAAAGTAAAATGTAATACAAAACTCACCCTTGCACTTTTTGTATTAACAGTATGGTCTTGTACACTTTATATATCTCTAAATAGGGAAATTTTTTATTTCATGCAATGAATTAATATATATATATATATATATATATATATATATATATATATATATATATATAGAGAGAGAGAGAGAGAGAGAGAGAGAGAGAGAGAGAGAGAGAGAGAGAGTTTCAGAGTTTGTTTCATATAAATGTTTGTCAACTGTTAACTTAATTATTTAAAATATAAACGATTAGGAATTTTATTAATTTATATATAAAATTATTTAATTAAAGAAATTATAAATAAAATTAAAATTATTGAATAAACACAAGAAATTTAAAAATAAATAAATATATTTAGAAAAATAGATATTATTATTATTTAATTATATATATTTTATAATAGTTTTTTATTTATCAATATTTATAAATATATTGTAAATAATATATTTAAGCGGATGATAAACTAATTTATTGTGTTTATCAATGTTTTTAAAACTAAATTGGCCAGTTTAGCTAACTAATTGAATCAACTTATTCAGTTTAATTGATTCAACAATAAATAAAATTTTAAAATATTATTAAAATAATTTTTTTAAGAGATTTAATTTTTTAAAATATAAAAAATATTAAAATTATATAAATATATTTATAATACTTGAAAATATAAAAATTATCTTAAAAATCGAAGTAAATTTAATCGAATTTTAATTTTGCCGAAAAACACTGGTATTTTACACATGATGCAATAGAACACCAAATGACAGATGTTCTAGGGATGAACGCACCAAACCTCATGATAAGGTCAAGATTCCTAAAGAGACAGCCCAACAGTAAGCATAGATAATGACTTCCGTAATGTAGTAAAATAAAATAAAATCGATTTTAGCATTATTTTGTCTATCAATAAAATACTATGGTTAACTAATATAGCTTTTTTTAGCCAAATACTAATAAAATTAAACATGGACCTTGATAATTAAATATCATTTTCATGTTAATTTTTTAAAATTATATTTTAAATATATTTTGATGACGATAATTGGTTTATAATACTATTATCTTCGTACACTATAATTTTCTTTTTAAATTATGGAAATATTCCATTCATAAATAGTTATATTTTACAAAATAAACTATCCTCATATTTAGGGTATCAACATAATTAATTTTTAATATAATTAATAATAATATATTACCTTAATAATAAAATTATTTTTATAATTTTGTACTATTAATTATAAAAATTCTAAAAGATTTAATGCTTTAACTCAATGTATTGATATCATTGTTATTTAGAGCTAGCAAATGGTGTTTTTTGGCGAGTTTGGCTTAGGTTAATTTGTATTAGATTAATTTTATATATATACTTTTTTTATTTAATTTGAGTTTAGTAATTTTGAGTTAAAAATTAAGTTGAATAGTTTCAGATTATGAGATAAATTGACTTATCAACTCAAAGTGTAGAAAGAAATTTATATTATTTTGATTTATTATGAAATTTCAGATTATATTGAATTGCTTTTAAATTTGACTTTTTTAAAGACAATTATTATTTTGATTTTTAAGTATATTTTATTCATTTTAAATAATTTAAATCTGATAATTTGAATTGATTTATATATTGGCTTGGATCCAATTTGAATTGAATTACCTTCATATCTTGAATCGAATTATTTTCTAACAAATTTATATCAGAATTTTTTAAATTGCCACCTCTAATACAATTATCACACATGAATATACTTTTTCTGGTACCGACATTAATAAAAAATTTTCAAATTATTAATAAGGTAACAGTTACGAGAATTATTTCTTTAGATATATTATTACAAAAAATATTTCTTTTTTAAAAATAAATTTAGACACTCATAAGGAAACTTTTAAGCAATAATAAATATTTTGGGAGGCCTATATTGGTAGAATTTACCAACTATTATGTAGTATTATTTAATATAGATTGAGAAAAACTTTTATTTGGAGTTGTTAGGTAACAGATTGAGTTTATTATGAATTTAAACATTACTTAGAGTTTAATTTATACTTTTTCCGTTTTATCATATCTGTAGTTTTAAAAATATATTTTTATTTCAAAATATTTATCATTTTATAATATTAAAATAACATTAATTAATTTTGTTATCAAATTTATACTCATTACTCTTCTTTAGTGATAGAGTTTTAATTAAAGATAAATTAAAAATATATTAATTCATATTAATAGAGATTATTTTTTTATTAATTATTTTCTTAATTTATGTGTATAGTTTTAAAATAACAAATATTGTAAAACGAAAATAGCCTGAAAAAAAGGTCATTTTTCACCTTCAAGTGCAGACAATTTTAATTTTCAATTTAAGAAAAAAAATGACACTAATTACAAAGGCAGGAAATGGAAAACATTGGTGAAAAAATATATTATTTTCTATAGATTTGAATCTGTACCAAACTCATTTAAAAAGGGTATCATGGTAAGCTGAGACAGAAAACACCAAACCACAAGTACACACACTGCACACACACACAGGAGAGTAGGAGGAAACTAGTTCTTGCAGAATCTGTTAGACATATAACAGAAACAAACACAATAAGCAGAGGAACAAAAAAAAAAAACAAATTTGTTTCCTCTGTTTCTTGAAATGAATATATAAGCCAAGATTTATCTGCCAATTTTTTCCCAGGTGTTCTTTTCTGTCAGAGTTCTTCTTTCTTGTTTTCTTGTTCAAAGTTTTGCCTTTTAAGACAGAAATAGAGATATAAGAGATTTTTTTGCGCTTCTCTCTTTTTTCTTTTGCTTGTTTTGGCTGAAAGATAGCAGCATTTAAGAGCAAGGGTATTCGGCATTCGGGTGAGTTGTAAAAGTACTTCAAATTCAAGCTTGGAATTAATTGTGAGGATTTTCTTCGTAGAGTTGTGTACACCTATAAAAGATTTTCTTGATAGGGTATTAAATACCTTTCGATGTTTATATGTGCAATAACCACTCTACCAGCATTAAAAAAAAGAGGAAGAGCTGTAACAGCCGTTTGGGACCAGACTCTACTCACTCGCTCCTTGCTCTCGAAAGGGTATAAAATGAGAGTAGCAGACTGTCAAAACGAGGCACACACTGCCTGTCTCATAAAAGAAGCACCAGTTGTCCAGCACTGTCACACTTTTGTCAATAGTGTATAATTTTCTTGCTGTTCTTTCCCGTTATAAATCCAAGGGAAATTTCCAAGATTAAGAAACTTTAATTAACTAGTCTTTTCAGGATCTTGATTCTTTGTTTCTGTTTGGTATTGGTTTCTGGGTTTGGTTCAGAATCTTGGTAGCTGACATTTTTTCACTACTTGGTGTAGATCTGCAGAACAGCGAAACAAAAATGTTGTCACAGAAGCAAGCAGAGGAAGAAATGGTATCTAGCTTTAATGAAACTCAGGTGCATGAAGGGAAAGAAGAAGAGAAAGGAGAAGATGATCACTCCGGTTTTAGTATCAAAAGCCTCCTTTGGCATGGTGGGTCTGCGTATGATGCCTGGTTCAGCTGTGCTTCAAATCAGGTATGTATTGCTACCATTACAAAATCTAGCAACAACTCTGCTCAGAATTTGGCCACAACTGTACGAATTGTAATATTTTAGTTCTATGTATTAATTTTTTAACTAAAGATTTTTTTTTTCTTAACCTTGGGTTGTGGTTACAGGTTGCTCAGGTTCTTTTGACACTGCCCTACTCCTTCTCCCAAATGGGGATGCTTTCTGGAATAATTTTGCAGATATTTTATGGAATTCTTGGAAGCTGGACTGCTTATCTCATCAGTGTTCTCTATGTAGAGTACAGAAGCAGAAAGGAGAAAGAGAATGTCAGCTTCAAGAATCATGTTATACAGGTTAACTTTCCAAGAACAACCCACAATTAAAAAAAAAAAAAAAAAAGAGTTACATTTCATATATTATATGATTGAATCCCAATGCCATTTTTTTTTCCAGTTCTAAGGTACAAAATTATCTTCATCTTGATTTTTCCCCCAAAAATTTCAATCTGCAGTGGTTTGAAGTGCTAGATGGCTTACTGGGTCCAACCTGGAAAGCTGTTGGGTTAGCCTTTAACTGCACTTTTCTACTCTTTGGTTCTGTTATACAACTTATAGCCTGTGCAAGGTCAGTTTTATTTTTATTTATTATTTTTAGTATGTCCTGCTTCCCAGAGGACTAATTAATAGTCATATGATTTTGATTGTTTTTTTGTGGTGATTACAGCAATATATATTATATTAATGACAAATTAGACAAGAGGACATGGACATATATCTTTGGAGCCTGTTGTGCCACGACTGTGTTCATACCCTCATTTCACAATTACAGAATTTGGTCTTTTCTTGGGCTTGGAATGACCACTTACACTGCCTGGTATTTGACCATTGCAGCCCTTGTTCATGGCCAGGTAAAGTTGTATAACCTCATCTTTCATCATGTGCTTTACCTACTAGCCTTTGGATTTGAGGTCCTTTTTCCCTTCTTTGTTCTAAACTATTCTTCTGTTTTACAGGTAGATGGTGTAACACACTCTGGCCCCACAAAATTGGTTCTTTATTTTACGGGCGCCACCAATATCCTCTACACTTTTGGTGGGCATGCTGTTACTGTGTAAGTTTTTCTCTTCTTTCTTTTTTTAGTTGCTAAATTTATGTGCACTTAATAAAAGTTTTTGCATTACCTGTTAAAATTTGAGTGTTTTAGCTTCCATTTTCAACCATCTGAGAATTAAAATTGAAGTTTGATGCCATAAATCAATATTACTGTGCAATTTGATGACTCATGAACGAGATTTGGTAATTAGGTAAAAGTTTACTTCATACAGTAGCTGGATTTTGACTAGTAATAGTCACTATTTTATCAATTTTTTTCCCAAATTAGCAAAACCCTTGTAGTTGTTAAGCTTTTCCATAATCTAAGGCCATGTCAGCTAATTATTTGAGTAGGCATGTGATGGGTCCATGGTGTACTGGAAGTTACAGCTTAACTAGTCCAAATATTTTGTACTTCTTTTATCTTACCAAACTGTGTCTGTGTCCCATGGAAAGTGCATCCCATTTGTTCATATTTATCCAAGCCAATGTCATAGCTTTGAAACACAGCTCCATCCATAATTGTCGTTTTGTTTTTAAAAAGAAAAAGAAGTGTTGGTCTTCAAATTTTGGCAGTTATGAATTTCAAAATGGATTAATTTCTCATGGTCGTGGTGATGTGATTTCTTCTTTTTCTTTTAGTGGTGACAACATTTACTTGATTCATTTCTTTGGAGTTGGCATGTCACTTTCACATATATGGGATCAGATTTGAAACCATCTGGTTAAGGTTTCAGTCTGATTTAATTTGTCTCTTGCTCTTCAATTGGATAAATTCCTTTTTATATTAAAAGAAAAAATAAAGGACGAAAAGAATGAAAGAATGTTAGTACTAGTCTGAAAAAAATATGCTACCTATTGATGGATTAATGTTCTCTCATCACTAAAATATGGTATGTTATAGGGAAATTATGCATGCAATGTGGAAGCCGCAGAAATTCAAGTACATATATCTTCTTGCTACACTCTATGTGTTCACCTTAACACTTCCATCAGCTACTGCTGTCTACTGGGCATTCGGGGACCAACTCCTCACCCACTCGAATGCCTTTTCACTTCTTCCCCACTCTAGATGGCGTGATGCTGCCGTTATTCTCATGCTCATCCATCAGGTTTTGTACATTTTCTCACTAAGCAGAGTTTACATAAACTATTCTAAGTCCAATATTGATATGATTTATATCATTGTAAATTTTGTTTTTCTATTTGCATTGCAGTTTATAACATTTGGATTCGCATGTACACCATTGTATTTTGTGTGGGAGAAAGTAGTGGGAATGCATGATACTAAGAGCATATTTTTGAGGGCATTGACAAGGTTGCCTGTGGTCATACCTATATGGTTCTTGGCAATAATATTCCCTTTCTTTGGCCCCATTAACTCAGCTGTGGGTGCCCTTTTGGTCAGCTTCACCGTCTACATTATCCCTTCTTTAGCTCATATGCTCACTTTCCGATCCGCTTCCGCCCGACAGGTAAAAAGTCCATTCTCTCCGCACCTCTTATCTTCATCTCTACCTAATACAAGTACTACTATATCTGGCTGGCAGTATTGTCTAAACTACCGTAAAAGTTGCCAGTTCATTACTATATGTCTCATTTTCTTTATAGCCATAATGACCAAAAGCAATGTGATAGATATGGATCCTGCCAGGTATATATGTATATATATATATATATATATATATATATATATTCTTTACTGGAAACTTTCTACTTCAGTTATTGATCACCACCGCAAGTCTAGTTTTGGTCTTAATTGCTTCATTTTGCTGTTATTGCATGTAATTGGCTAGAGCTGGTCTATTTAACATTAAATATGCTTGAATTTGCAATAATTCTTGAGATGTAATTGAAGGTTTTGCACAGATGTCAGTCATTGTGTTTTTGCTGTAATTGATTTAGTTTGCTGTGTTTTACAAGTAGTTAAGAGGTATCTTAATCACTAGCCATAAGCATATATAATAGTTTCATGTTCCAACTAGCAATATAGGTCTTGGGAAGTGATTTCTACTTCTAGCCCCACAGTATGGTTCAACGGCTGGAATTTAGAAATTTATGAGACAAGATGAGGTCGGTGGCCTTTCGTTCTCATTCAGTTATATGGTACACTCATACTTATACTTTTTGTACGAAACATATCTTGGCAATAGCTGGCCTGCCAACTCTCTTTCTTGGCCCCTGCTTAGGTAGCCAGTCTTATTCCTAGTTCATATGCGCTACAAGGTTAAAATTGGATCCTCAAATTACAGCTTTGTAATAATTTTATTTAAATTCTACATCATAATTGCTTGTCTGGTAATTCAAGAGATCAACAATTCAAAATGTTTCTGATGTGCTAAAAGAAAAAAAAGAAGAAATAGTACATATAAAAGGCCTAATCAATTTTACTGTGTTTGCAAATGCAGAATGCAGCAGAAAAGCCTCCATTCTTCCTCCCTAGCTGGATATTAATGTATGTAGTTAATGCATTTGTGGTGATATGGGTCTTTGTAGTTGGCTTTGGACTAGGTGGGTGGGCCAGCATGACCAATTTTATCAAGCAAGTTGACACATTTGGTCTTTTTGCCAAGTGCTACCAGTGCCTGCCCACCACCGCTGCTGCTGCCGGAAAGCACCATTGATTTCTGGGTTCATCGTCATCCAAGTTAAACCCTAAATCATCTTATGACAACCGCATTTTACATTCTCACATGTATACAACGGGAGGCACCACCAGCATCTCCCCTACATATATATATTGGTGCTTTTGTTTTAGCAATAGGGTGATTTGTGAATGTTGGAAGTTTGGTCAGTTTAATAGTAATGTTTAATATAATTCTCTATGCAAGTCAATACAACTTAATAGTGTCAATTATAATGATTGAGGGCATCTTTGTCGCAATCTTAGAAAATCTATAATGTGAGAAAATATGATGGGTGGTGTCTCCAATATTATATCAAAAACCACTCTTTACTTATTAGAAAACTTGTTCATCTTGGGGAGGGATTTGTTGGTGGGTGGTGTTTTTTCACATGGTTTGCACAGTGACCATATGTTTGAAACTCTTGGCACATGTGAATTCTCATGAATCCAAAGCATGTTATTTAGATTAATAATCTAATTAATGTCCCCTTTCACAGGTTCTTTTTTACCTCTTTAGTATCATATTCAATCCATTAATTTCCTACTTGATTGGAATATGATTGATTGATCAAATTGGATATTATAATCAAAGGGCTTTTTAATTCACTAATGGCCGGGCCTTAAAAAAAAGAAAGAAAATATTATCTTTTTTTTATATATATATAATTTTTTGTCACTCATCTTTATTTTGGTTCATGAATCTTAGCTACAATTTAAAGGTCTATTTTTTAAAACCCAACTTTGATATTCCTATATTACTTTGGTCAATTTTAGAGGAATTTTTTAAAAAGAAAATTGTTCTTTTTTGGCAAAGCATTAGGCTTAATTCATTGATAAAACCTGCAGACATCATGATATAGAATTTTAACTAAAAGTTAAAGATGATCATACATTGGTCCCAAATTAAGAATATTTTTAACACAAACTTTGGCTATGAAGTCAATCATAATATTCGCTTTCTTACAACTATACTAAATTGAAAAGAATTAAAAGGTATATTAACCTTTCTATGATTATCAATGTCTCTATTTGGCAATCGATTTTTAAAATGTTATTGTCATATTCTAAAGCACTATTGAAAGTCAAATTTATAAAGAAAATTTTATTTGAAGATAATAAAAAATAAAAAATAAATACAAAATATCAATAGATTTTGTATCCATTTGATTTGACATTTATTTATTAACATTCAACGATTGAATATTTAAGTATTAAAAAAATATTTGATAAATGTCATTGATTAATATTTTAATTTAAAAATTAACGTTCAACATTTAGAAAATATAACTGAATACTAAAATCTATTTTTTTGAATTTGAACATAAAAATTGACACTTTGATTTTATTGTTTAGTATTAAATTTATATTATCATTATTTACTATTACACAAATTAATATTTTCATATAAAATTAACTAAAATATAAAAAATAATTAGATGAATTAATATTTTCATATAAAATTAACTAAAATATAAACAAATTATTTTTATTATTTTATAATATAACTATAATTCAATTACTAAATTATTAAGTATTATATTTATTAATCGCTTATAATTAAATACTTATGATTAATTCTAATTGTTAATCGCTCACCACCTGATGCTATCACTAAATAATTTTTTAACTTTATTTTTTTCTAAACTTAGGCAATGTTTGCTTTATTTTGTTTTAAAAAATATAGAAGGCATTTTCAGAAAAAAATAATATAATTGTTTCTATTATATAATTCATTAATCATAATCATGAAAATAAAAAGCATAAAAAAAAAAAAATTGTATACCCATGCGCATTCACAAGTGAATCACGTTTACAACTTCAATAAGTACAAGTTTTAAATCATCATTGGATTTTTCAAGATAGCCCATGAACTGTTGTTCTGTGAAATGACATTTGATAAGCTCTTGAAGTTATGCATATCCAATCATATGTACTGAAAGAAAGAAATATTTGTGCTCTTTTTCCATGAAAAGAAAAGGAACTAACTCTCTCATAATGCAAAAATATTATTCCATGAAAAGAAAAGGAACTAACCATCTCATAATGCAAAAATATTATTTTAAAAATTAGTTGACAATGAATTATTTTGAAAATTTTTTTATTAAGTAAAATTTTTTTAAATTTATCTTCAAATGGGTTTCGATAATTTGTAACTAAGAGATTCAAGACAATATTTTCTAACAAAAGTATGATTAGTAATTATTAAAGTAAAAATTCGATAGTCAAATATCTGTTTTACGTATGTACGATAGTTTAATCCATTCAAAAATGTTCCATGTAAAAAAAAAAAAGAACTTGATAAGCAATGTCAAGCATATACATAGCCATAGCAAAAGTGGATCAAAATAATGAGAGGTTGGTAGTTTTTATGAGGATGAAACAATATCTCTGTCCCTACACATAAAATATATAGAACAGTTTCCACCTTTCACTCCAATTGCAAGATGAAAGATGACAGAAATCAGCAACTTTACAGAAAGGGTTCAAAGGAAATGCTCTTTAGGAAGGAAATTAAATAAAGAAAGAGAGGGATGGGATGGGGCCATAAGCATGAAGGCCTCAAGAGTTTCATTCCACTTTTTTCTTTGGCTTGCTTTTTCTGCATGTTAAAGTGAGAATAGAAAGAAAGTGAAGTGAATTTTACTGTGTGAGAGAGACAAAAAAAAGTTAAGTTCAATTCCATCCCTATCCCATGATAATGCTATTTTCATTTTCACTTTATTCATTTTGGTCGTTCTATCTTTTGACGTTACATAAATTAATTATGGAATTCCCACTACTACCATTTGAATTTTCCCATGAGAATTAGAATTTTGCAATGTTCAATCAATAAATCATTCAGTTGATCGATTTTCGATTCCATTAATTTGATTTAATTTTATTTATTTAATAAATAAAAAATTATATTATCTTTAAAATAGAAAAATATTAAAAATATATAAATATATTTATAATAATTAAAAATAAAAAATAATATTAAAAATTAATTTGAAACTAATCCAACCACTCATATGATCTAATTCCCAGTTTAATCAATCCAGTTTTCATTTTTCATGGGCTTTTTGGGTTCTAAAAGTTTCTTCATTTGGGCTTAATATTCATAAAGGCAATGAAATCAAACATTCATTATGCTGTTTGGGCCTTGGATAGTAATTGGGTTGAATAAAGATTGAAATCAAACAAGCCTCATAGCAGGCATTTGTATTTTAGTAGGGGCTTTAACATGTCTCCTTCGGCTTAGAGTCAGAGACATAGGCAAGTGGGCTCAAACGGCATTCATGAGGCACTATGTCTCATTGGTCTGTTTGGGCCTTGGAAAATAGTTATTGGATTGACTACAGAATTTGGAGCTCTTTTCATCACTTCAACCCATATTTAACAATAAATTTAATTATTAAATTTTAACAAAAATTAAAATCAAAATTTAAACTAAACAAATTCTCAGTTAATGAAATTACATTCTCACTTTGTATAATTATATATACAACAATAACACTTCAATATTAACCAAATCAACTGTTTGTCCAATATTATAAATAGAATAATCATAAATTTTATAAATGGATATAGACAAATTACAAAAGTTGAAAAAAAAAATTGATTAATAATAGATATAAAAAGAACAAAAATCAAAGTAGATTATATTCTAAAATTTTAAATAAATCAATGTGAAGAAATTAAAGTATATTTGAATGCGCTTGTATATCTATATACATGCAACGAAAAACCTTTCAAATTATTTTTATCACTATGAACATAAGATAAGCATCCTATGTATATATATATATCTTTTTACATTTTGATCTTTTTTAGTTATGGGATAATTTTAATGTTTTTCTATGAAATATTTTTTTTTGTTATAAAGAATGTCCTACACTTCTTTATTTCTCTCATATTTCACACCAATTTCTTATTCATACTCACATCGTTTTGAATAAATGAATATTATTATTTCACAGCTATTACAAAGGATAATATAAATCTATGCTAACCTTTTACTATTATGTAGTGGATCCTATCCAGAATTAAACTTGAAAATGCCTCCACATGTGGGTTATCAAAGCCATTTTTTCAACATCAATATGTCCTAATTAAGGAAAATTGATGTTTTTTATTTTAAGCTGACAATTTTTTACCAACTACATAACTCAATCTGAATAAAAAAAATTAAAATCAAATTTGTTCTACTTATTGACCAGTCAGAATATAACCTATAAAGATTTGACACAAAACTATATATATTTTTATCTAATTTAAATTATTAAAAAATTTAAAAATAAAAAATAAATTTTTTATTTACAAATCAAAATTATGAATAATTTAATTTAAAATTTGAAAACAATTTACAAATTCTTTTTATTATTTAATTCAGTGAGTCTAATAGATCACTCGTAATTTATCCATCTAAATTTATCATAATAAAGACTCAAAATTACAGAAAATTAAAACAATTCAGGCTTGCAAGATGCATTTTTACCACCTCCATTTTTGCCTTCTTGGTGATAAGTAAAGCCACATATATGGGATAAATTTTAAAGTATCTTGCATTTGGGTGCCTCATACAATATTTTAGTGATTTTAACTTTTTTAGTAGATAAATAATAAGTAGCCTTGAATATATTTGGATAAATAATATAATTAATTATTGTAATTTTTGGATTGAAAATTTTAGATATTATTCATTGCAATTTATATTTTCAAATTATTTTTTCTTAATATATAACTTTATTTTTCTCAAAAATATATAACTTCATCATTTTAATATGTAAAATCGTTATATATATATATATATATATCACATGATAAAAAATAAAATTTATATTCAAAATGTGAAGAATTACAAAAAAAATTCATTACAATATGCAATTTTTAATATATTTATTAGTTACATTTGGATATTATTTTTTTGCCCACACTGAGTATACTACTAGTCGTAATGGTCTCCAATTTACTTGCTTAATAGTAGCTAGTAGCTGATGGAACTATATGGATTAATGTACTTAAATAGTATTTCTTTTCAGTAATTAATGTACTTGATTTTCTTTCATCATACATTATGATTTATTTTTATAGTAATTTCCATGACATGGCAACTAACCTAGTAAAATATTTTGATTTTTTACCGGTCATTAATGGAAAATTAAAAGTCCAGTTCTATATATTCAGAAATCTGTACTAGTCCTCGTCCTAGTTGGTTTAGGCTTTATCAGCACTTCAGTATATATAGAAGTAGGCAAGTATTCTCAATCACACAAAAACCATATTAGTAACCCCTCCTTTGTTCCTCTGATTCTACAATCACCACCATGAACCCCGAATTTCCTACTTCCTCCTACGAGAAATCCAACAAAGATCAAGGCTGAAATCTTATGAATGATAATATGTTGAGGATTTGTGGACTATGCTTCATGGCAAACGTTCGACAACTCCTCCGACTCAGGATGATGCGCCCCGCCACAATGTAGTTCTTGAACCATGTTCCCCTGATTCTACCATCGTCACCATGAAGCCTGAATTTCCTACTTCCTACTACAAAAAATCCAACAAAGATCAAGGCTGGAATCCTATGAATGATACTACGTTTGAGGATTTGTGGAATATGCTTCATGGCAAACGTTCCACAACTCCTCCTACTCTAGATGATGTGTCCGCCCACAATATCGTTCTTGAACCACCATGGTTGATGGCAGATGCTTCAGTGGAGTTAACCCGGATCCCCTCCTC
>CATIWR010524652.1:0-43999 GCA_949677035.1 Omphalea diandra | reverse complement strand
ATATATATATATATATATATATATACACACACACAAGATAATATATCTAATTATCTTAATTATAAATATATATCTAGGTAGAGAAGAAAATATACTTTCACTTTAAGTTTGTTTTAACTGTGCGACCTTATAGATTCACATAATGTCGATAGTAAGCCAAAAACTTATAAGTTCAAATGCTACCACAAAATTAACAATCTTTGTAGGTATCTACATGAATAAATTCTCTCCAAGGTGAATTGTGTGCTAGCACTAAGATTTTTTAACATGACTCTCTCTTTTCATTTTCTAGGACAATAGAATGTAACGTGGAAAATTCTATGTTTTAAGAAAACCCTTAGGTTAATATATCTTAATTGTTAGATATATATGCTAACTCTATATCTTAAGAGATATAAATAATTAGATATTTTATTTTGTTTACCTTTTAAAATAATATATATATATATATATATATATATATATATATATATATAAAAGATAATATCTCTAATTATCTTAATTATAAATATATATCTAGGTAGAGAAAAAAATATACTTTCACTTTAAGTTTGTTTTAACTGTGCGACTTTATAAGTTCACAAAATATCGATAGTAAGCCAAAAACTATTTTTAGCCTCATAAGTGACCTCTAATAAGACATTATAACTATCCAAATTATATAAAAGTCATTAATCTAACATAACCTATCTAACAAATAGTATTATAATACTTTTTTCACATTATATCTTAATTGAACACAAGACACAAATCATGTCATTCTCATATTATTTAATTAAATTGTTTCTTGATCTTTAAGTAAACTAATGTAAAATAATATTAGTAATCTTTATCAATTTATTTTCATATAATCATGCACTTTTTTGTATCTAACTTATTAAGAGGCCCAAAAATATATATTTTCTCATAAATGCATAAAAAACATTTTTTTTCAATTACTCATGTTCCCTTTATAAAATTTACTTTCATATCTACTATCAGTCTGCATAATCATTATGTTAAAGGTAATATTGGTTTATAGTTTATCATATTTGAATTCATAGCGAAAAATGACAGTTCAGTTTTGGAGTAAAAATTGATGAGAGGGTGAAGAGGAATTGCTTTGAGGCCTGATTTGATGACGGGGGCATGGATTCGGGTGCCATTTAAAAGGGATCTCGATTGAGTTTGATGTAAAAGAAGGTTACAAATATAAGTATGCTTCACTTGAAATGAAATTGGGTTAGTTGATGACGATGTGGAGAGCTAAAGGTCTTATTTTGAAGGGGTTTTTGGTTTAGTTTAGAGGTCATGGTGGTGGGTTCAAGCACAAGGTTTTGTAGTAATTTTGAAGAGCGATTGGTGTCTCTGTTGTTTGTCTGGGAAGTTGATGAAGCATTACAAAAGGTTGGATTTTTTTTTTTCTTTTTGTGCAGTTTTGAGGTTTTAAACATTTGTGCGTTTTGGCGAGAGAGAAAGCCTCCATTTTGAAGGGGTTGATGTGACG
The DNA here is from genome assembly GCA_949677035.1 of Omphalea diandra. Taxonomy (NCBI): domain Eukaryota; kingdom Viridiplantae; phylum Streptophyta; class Magnoliopsida; order Malpighiales; family Euphorbiaceae; genus Omphalea; species Omphalea diandra. Next base: position 42,513 of record CATIWR010524652.1, on the reverse strand, counting down.
GGGGGTTGAAACGCAGCGTTTTCCAGAAGGTGAAACGATACCGTTTCGAAGTCTCGCTTCTCCATTTTTCTGAAGTTTTTCCACTTTATAAAGATTGAGACCTGATGGTGATAATCAGTTAAAGGTGTTAACTTGAAGCAAAAATGGAGACAGAAGAAGCGTTGGTATGGAAATCAGAGTCATCAGAATCAATGGTTTCAGTGAGTATAGGCAGAGCAATAGCCGCTCTACTCGCAGCTCGGTGCAGGAAGCTTCAAGACTCCATTTCTCGCCTCTCTCCTGACTCTAACAAAAGACCTTCTTTGGGTACTTCTCTTTTAACATAGATATATAGACTTTCGATTCTGTTTTTAATGATTTGTTAATAGTGATTTTTTGAATTGGGGATTTTAAAGGGTCATTGGAGGATTCTCTTTGGTTTTTGCACAAGTTTGTTAAGGATGCAGCTGAAAGAGACCAGAAATTGGATGATATTCTTATTCCGATAATTCAACATGTACTGCTCATATAATTGTTTCTTTTTCCTTTTGTTATTGGACGCAAAAAGGTTGTTACTTATTTATTTTTAAGAAAAATTTCCTGTTTTCTGTATCCTAGTCATTGAGGAGCAAGGATTCGAGGCGTGGTGGGCAGCCTCTGATACTTGTGAACTGGCTCTTTCAAGATGAATTTCTGTTCCAAGTTGTTGCTAGGAGTCTTGCTGACATTATTGCAAGTAAAGATGATCGTTATGTAGCTCTTGGTTGGTGTATTCTTGTTCGTAGTCTTGTTGAGTATGAGAGTTTTATGGATCAGTATGCCGTAAATGGTAAAGAGATAGCTTCTTCTTATTCTCTTTTTACATTAACCATTTGTTTCTGCAGTGCTTTTTCCTTTTTATGAAAATTGACTTTTACTGTGATTTTTTTCCCTTATGGCAGGAATAAGGGACAATTACAATGCTTTGTTGAAGATACTTTGCTCATGTATCCCGCATTTGTCTCACATAGTATGCAAGGGAAGGTAGATACGTCCCTTTAAATTGAGTAATTGCTTTGATTTCTGCTGGTCTTCAAATTATTTGGCACAAATTTATGGAAAGTTATGTAGGGGCTCTTTAGTAAATGAATTGTGAATTTTTTCATAACTATTTATCATATTTATGCTGCGATTTAAGTGAGTCTTGTTTGGTTCCCTTGTTGAGTTGGCTGTATGTTTGTTATCCATATATGTGTTTGCAACTTAAACTGAGTAGTTTTGGGGTATGACTGGATGCAATAGACTCAGGTGCTCAATTGTTTTATGAATTTTTTCATTAATTTGTTAATGCTTAGTGACCTTTTGTAATAAAAAGTTGCAAAAGTGCTAAATTCACTAGTCAAGTGGCATTGTAAGTTTTCAAGACTTGGTTTGTTTGGGGAAGTAACAAGTAATCATTGTTCAAAACTGCTTTGTTTCCTATGTGCAAAAGGGTGAGCTAACTACTTTCAGAATGATATTCCTCAAAGCTTGTCTATTCTTGGTCTGAAACATTCTTGTCACATTTAGTGGTTGCTTTAAATTGTTTGCATGCATATAATGGCTTTCTTTCTTCCGTTTCTATAGAAGAGATTTTTATCATTCGCTTGTAGATGGATTCTTATGTTCGATGTCAATATCAAGAAAGAGCCCGATATTCTAGTTATTGTTTGCACGGTATCTGCATTTGATCTGCTCTTGTTGTTACCGGATTTTAGAGTTCTGTTGGTAATATTAAATCCAATGTGATTGCTTTTTAGCCAATGAGAAAAAGGCAGTTTTGTTTTTTAGCCAAATGAGATAAAGGCAGTTTCGTTTGTAGGATGTTTATCTGTAGCTTGAGTTCGGTTGTGTACTGCATGATTGGCTTTGTTGACATGTTCTGCTTTGGGTGAATCAAAATTGTCTATTCTGTCATTTAACTTCTCAATTTTTCAGTTAGTGTTGCAATTGTTCATCTGAATTTGTATGTGATAATGAAATTCAATATTCGTATAATTTTTTCTCCTCTCTCCATTCTACATTTGGTTTTGTAGCACTTTGCAGGATGGATTTGAGTTGCCCTCTCGCCTCGCAGTATCTGCTGCTGATTGTATTTTAGCTATCAGTGAAGCACTGACAAAAAATAACAGGGTCTCGAGCAACAAACCAAAGGCATTAGACCGGCCAATTAGTCTTGCGCTTACTGCTGTTGGAGAGAAGAAAGCAAAACCAGCTATTAAATCATCAGTAGAGTCAAATTTTGACGTGGCGTACTTGCTTTGGGATTTGATAGAGGAACTTATTACTGTAACGCACAGACTACTTGCTGTACGTTCTATACATCTGTATTTTTATTTATATCTTATCTTCTATTTATAAACCTTTAATTGGGTTGCGAAACTTCTGTTACATTGTTTTTTTTTTTGTTTTTTTTTATGGGTGTTTGTTTATGCAATTATCTAATGCGAAATGGTCCAGTCTGTCCTCTCATCTGAGCATTTATTTTTACATGATCTATGTTCAGTTCATGTTTTCTTTTTCATTCATGGAGTCGAACTTCTATTTTTTGGATGAAACATTTTATTAATTATTTTTCCTTGACAAAATTAGGGGATTACTTTCTATTATTAGTTAGACTATTATACATATGCATACTTTGTTTCTTATAGGCATTATTTTTTAAAATTTTATTTAAAAATCTTTTGCAGGTTTGAAGGTTTTTATTTTTTTTTAAATTACTAGCAATACTTGTTTCTGATTCTGATGCTGGATAGAATGCTTTTTGAATATATACTTCATCTCAACTACATCATCATCTATGACTTCTACATAATTTGCCTCTGGCACTGTTATAATTTCTGAGCATCAATATTTTTATTCATGTATAACCTCCATTGCATGTTGATGCTTTTGGAATGTCCAGTGGAGCAGAACAAGTAGGCCTTTACATGCCAAAGGAGTGGAGCAAGTGCATAAATGGTTGCAGGAAATAACGGGGCACTATGGTTGCTTTCAGGATGAGGCAGGTTCTAAACCCATTGTGTGCTTTTAACGAATTCATATAGCTAGTTTCATGTTATATTGTTATGTTTAATATTCTATGCATCATGATTTATTTCTCTGCAATATGAAAGGCAGATGCAAATATTCCCAAAACCAGGGTCTTGCTACTCTCATCTTGTTGGAAGCATTACAGCGTTTTAATGCATTTGGAAGATCATAAATTTCCTCGGCATTGCAATGAATTGTTGAATCAGTACATATCTGGCATCCAGGTATTTTACCAAGTCTTTGCTTGACAAATTTATGTAATTTCCTTGAGTATCTAGCTTCCACTTTTATTCATTTTAACTGGAGATAAAAGAGTTTAATTTGTGTAGAATATGTCCACATCTTTGTTAATTTGTTTTTAAGGTTGACTTCTTGTTTGGATGATACTGAGTGAGACTATGAGGATACATTGCCCTCAAAAGGATGATGTGTTGTCATAACAGTTGATGCTCATAGCAGGTTGATGAACCAAGTCCCAGATATAAGAATAATTTTGTTTCAATTGTTTTGTTGTTTTAATGGACTGATGAATTTTGTGTATCAAATAGTTGTTGCAAGTAGAGTGCATTATTATTAGTATATGAAGAAGTTTTTAACTGCTTTAATGTATCTATATTGTTACTTCAGAGTTACTTATAGGGTTCCAAATCAGTTAGATTCATTGAGAATGGTAATGCATCTCTATAGTGTCGTCTCTGATGCTGAATTATTCCTCGATGTTCTTTGACCATCTTAGGCTTCGTATTTAATTAAACCATCTTAGCTTCTTGTTTAATTAAGGAATTTAATTGAATTTTTTTTTTTTTGGATTTTGGACTATAAAATTCTAATTTGAGTTGAAATGATTTTTATTGAATCTTTTTTTAAAGGTATTGGTATATCCTGGTTGCTGCGAGTCTTTCTCTTGACTCCCTTTTAAGGCTTTAACTGAACCCTCTTGAGCTAATCCATTTGATGATTCTCTCTAAGCAACAAATATTCTTAGAAGGGTTGAAATGTTTCTAACGAATTTTCTTATAATAGCAACTGAGTCTGTCACCTCACCTATCTTAAAGACAACAGCATTTCATCCCTTTTGACCCATACCAAATGTATTATTATATTAAATTCTGATTGCAGTTTTTTGGATTTTCAATGTAGCCAATGAAATTTATAAACAGCACCATCTGTATTGTACCTATTGAACATAAAGTTTTGCTTGTATTGTTCATGTTGTTAAGGAAAAAGCACAATTGAACTTCATACATGATACTAAAAAATAAATATGCATGCCTTTTTTAGCAATTAGAAAGATCTTTAAGCTGGTTGCGTTGTGATATGACTTAGGTGTGGGGTCATTACTTCCATTCCCCCCTCACCTCTGCCTCTCTCCAAAAGAAAGAAAGTAAAAACAAATATCTTACTTCATAATGTGATTTCTTAGTTACTCCAACCTGAATTGTCTTTACTGTAGAGTAGAGGAACTTGAATTGAATAGTTATCTTATCAGGTTAAGTGAATAGAGTCACAGTTCATGTAGCCTGTGTTATTCTGGAACTGTCTGGGGCCTATATCAGCAAACTCCAACAAATGTATGCTGTTGCAAGAATTCTTGAAACGTTGACCTTTTCATCATTCCTTTGGCCCCAGTTAAAAAAACATATGGTTGAGATGTTAGACCTTTTCTTTGTCTTTTTTATTTTTCTTTCTGTATGTGTTGTGAGCGTACGTGTGGGAGAAGGGCAGCAGTCTTCTGATCTAAAGAGAAGTAGGGAAAAGACTGATTTCACCATTGGTCACACAAGCATGTTTCCCCTGGGGTGTCCAGTTTAACAAAGTAGGGAAAAGACTTGGGGTGTCCAGTTTAACAAAGTAGGGAAAAGACTTGAGTTCCCCATTGTTGTATATGTTTTATATTCCATTCTAGTGGACATTCTCTCTCTGTTTCTTCCTCTCCTATTGAATTGCTTGTATATTTAGTATACTCGAACTGGACTTGCTGATGAAAGTACAAAAAAAAATGCAGTACTATACAGAAAACCATGCTGAGGGCCACACAGACAACAAGGATAGTGGTGTGGAGACTAGAAAGTTTTTCCTGAACTGTTTATGCCTTCTTTTGGGACGTTTTGGCAGCAAGAAATTTGAAAGCTCAATTTCAGAACATGGGATGCAGATATCACATGTTCTTTTATCACAGGTATATATCCTCAAGTTCACGGAAAAACAGTAGTAGTTGTATTTCCATACAGAAACAGTGTGCGACTGTATGGTTTTTGCAAATAATTACGTCCATATTTCTACTGAATATGCTTTATGTATTTGTAAAGCTCTATTGTTGATTCATTCCTTATTCACCCTGAGAATGTGACTGCTGTTGGTGGTTGCTTGGCTCTTGTTTTGTTTAACAAAATTTTGTTCTTAACATCAAAGTTATTTCATTTTTTTCTCAAATTCTTTTTATTTGGACCATCAACCATTACTTTTCATTTCATTTGAGGATAATTTTTGGAATGTCAATCCATTCATATATTTAAAAAAAAAAAAAAAAAAAAGAACTTATCAAAAAATCATATTTTGTGATAAAGAGAGGACAAAATGCAGCAAAAAACAATGTGGGGGTTTTCGCTGATAAGATAAAATGATTGCCTAGTGAGTCAGTTGTTTGATTATGCTTACAACGTTGGATTGTTCATCGAGTGAAAAGACATCAAATGGGCCTAATCAAATATTTGGAAAACCCTGTTCTCTTTATTTTTATTTTTTTCATTCTATTTTTGTAGGTGGATTGTTTACTACAAAAGGTGGAATCTGAAATTAGATGTAATATTTGATATATTTCCCAAGTCACCACAAGGTATCAACTGGCATATGGATAATCAGAATCTGAAAGTTCAATAATGTCATTCATGCTTGAGATAGACTCAATAATTGCATTCTGTTTGCATTAGTGATGCTGTTGACAGATCAATTATTAACTCACACGTGTTGTTATACTTGAACCGATGGAATACTAATGCTGTGTACTAAAAATTTATGAGTAGTTTTAGATTATTACAAATAGCATAATGCCATATTAGTTGAGATGCTAAGACAGTACATATTGTTGAGATAAATGGCATTGTCCTTGTTGTCATGTATAGACTCTAATATTTATATAATTAAACATAAATGTTCTTTTTTTAGTTATTTTATTGATTCTGTTCTTCCACCTTGATGTTTTCTGTGAAGCTTCACTGTGCTGATGACGATGTGATAACTGGGGCTGTTTGCATATTAAAGGAATTTATGTTTAAACCAAATTATTCATCTGGAGATGACTTCACTGACAACAGACAGATGGATATGGTGTTGCCTTTACTGTTCAACCTTCTAGATGAGCGTGATGGCATAGCTAGAGCTGTTGTTATGCTTATGGCAGATTATTGCTCCATGTATTTCTTTTTCTGCTCTTTTTACTTATTAGTGCTTAGCATGAATACATTTTTTTTATGTGCTTATAAGGTGGACTCAAACTTACTTTGATATTAAATGGTTTGCTAGGACCACAAACAGTAACTGTCTGAAACAAGTTCTGAAGCGCCTTGCTTCCGGAAATGCCCTGCAGAGAAGGAATGCTATTGATGTTGTATCACAACTGGTCTGCATGTCTTCAGACTCAGTAAACAAACTTTCACATTTGGCATGGTATGGACTGTTTATCAGCTATGCTTTTACTTATACATTTTTGGCTTGTTTACAATCTTTTAACATGTCTATTTCAGGCAAGATATAGCAAACAACTTGCTAGAGCGCCTTAAAGATGAAGATATTGCAATTTGTCAACAGGCATCCAAATTGCTTTCAAGGATAGGTTAGTCTTGCCTGTATAAATTGTTCTTTTTCTGTCTTTTCTTAATTATTGTGCATCAAATATTAATATATGGACACACAATAGTATATGGGAGAAAATAGAGGTGTTTGGGTTTGGAGGATTGATTAGCTGCTCTGCTAGTTTTTGGATGATACTCACTATGGGCACATCGCCTTGCTGGCTTATCTGATGTTATACATATTGAATCTTTAGCAATTAATGTGAAGATTGGCTATTGGGGGTCTTATAAAATCTCTGAGAGATCAATACAAAGACAAATATACAATATTTCATTCATTCCAAATACAGATGAATATTGTATGGAAGCTGCAGGGATTCTTGATGCTTAAGTGAGGTGCTCAGGAACAGTGTTCTCCACCCTAATACCATCAAGAATTTCTGACCTATATGTAACCTCTGCTGTTCGTGAGTTTAATAAATAATAATTACAAGGAATAGTATATTTTCCTCTTTTAGTAAAGGATAGTATATTTTGAAGACATCTATATGAATTTTAGAGACTGTAATGAACTAAATCTTTGAAATTATCTTCTCTTTTTGTGTATATAATAGTTCTTTGGAAGCATATTACTCTTAGTCAGTTAGCATCTGCCTGGGAACCACAAGGAACTTTTGTCAAAGAAAACCTGTACTTCGATTAGCCATCGAATTATAATTTTTTCCCCTTTACTAATTACTTTCAATAGGATGCATCCTTACTCTGTTATAGTTTCCCTAGTTTCAAATGAATTGATTGCCAGAAAGTGAATTTCAGTAGTGTGTAAATAATTTGATTTTAAACCAGCTGTATCTTTTTTCTTCCCCTGTTTGCCTTTTTTCTGCTGTGCATGTAGGTCTACTAGACTCATCTTTCTCACATCAAGAACAATATTGCAAGTTATAATTTTACTTGAGTTAATCTTTCATATTTCCTCCCTTTCCTTTTGTTCCTTCCTTCTCAATAATATTGTTTTGTGTGTATGGGTTGCTCTGGCTGATACAAGACTTTGTTGCTCTTTTAAATAAGTTTCTCCTATTCCTGTGGTTCGATTGATGAGGTTCAAAAGTGAGTTTGTAGAACTTAATCAGGTAAAAAGAGATTCAATGTATGTTTGTTGTAGTCTCCAAGCCTTATGCTAGGTTAAGTATACTGCTGCTTTTCTCAACATCTTGGTTTTATTGATGCCATAATGAAAAAAGTACAATTTTTTCCATTATGGGGGAATTTTTCGTTTGATGCAGGAAGTCTCTTATGAAGTGAAGGGCGCATACTGGAGGATACTTTATGCTCAATTTTATAGGTTTTAATATTTAGTCTATGTTTGGTAATGATGTAATGAAACATAATATAATCAAAGATATAATGTAATGAAAACTGAATATAATACAATATTATGGTCATTTTAATCCTATGTTTGGTTGAAAAAATAAAATTGATGCAACGAAATGAATCTCAGTTTTTATTTCTACATTTTATTTTATTTTTATTGTATTGCAAAATAATGGTAGTATTAGTGGCCAATTAATGGCAGCAGTGTTGATGGCAGCGATGCTGAGAGTGGTAGTGGTGGGATGATAAGGGTAAAGGATGGCGGTGGAAGATGTAATCGTAATTAAATGCATTTTTATATGTAATGAGCATTACATGGATTACACCAATGATGATTACATGATGTAATTGGCTTTCCATTAATTTTGTTATGTAACCAAGCAAAGTACTTAGCCACTTATTGTAATCATGATTGCATTATAGCTTTACTACAGGCTACTAAACATAGCCTTAAGGTGCTCCGTATTGTGATGTTGCTATTCCGTTCACTTCTAGGATACTTTTCTAGACTAGGAATTCTCATGATGATTTTGTATTTCTCCTCCTTTGTCATTATTGTAAAACTTTCTTTCAATTTGGGTAGAATCATACAAGTTTCTGCTTATAGTCATGTGGCCTTTCAGGCTTCTGCTTATTGTCGTGGATTTATTTAGAATTTGCAAATCTTCTTTTTGTTACTTTTGTTAGCAAAGATTCATGTTCTGATCAATGTGTTCACATTGCTGAATTCTCTTTTCTTTTGCAGACCCATTATTAGTTTTACCTGCCTTGGTTCACCGTGTTTACTCATCAAATGAGGGGGTGCAGTCATATGCTAGTAGTGCAGTCACTGAAATACTCAAATATCACAATCAGAATCCTGAAGTTATATGTACGCTGCTTGACTGCCTTAGGTATTTACCTTTCCATCTCCCAATGAATTACTGGTGTAACTCATGACAATTAAAACAAAGAGATCAATTCCTTTTTCTTGAGCTTTTTAAATGAATTCTGACTCTGGATCATATTAAACTACAGTTTACCTATTTTCGGATCTTTTCTCTATATTTCTTGCAGCAATCTCAGCCGAGGTCTAGAACTTGCAAAAACCAAAGAAGAAGGTTCATCTCTTAGGCTCACATTAAAATTTTAACATACTAAATTTTTACTATCATCTATTTCTGTCTGAATTACACTTCATAACCTCTTGCCTCAAATTGCATGCCAATTGGTAGTCTGATTCTTTTAATGTATATATATATATATATATATATATATATATATATATATATATTGTTTGGAAGAAGGATGGATGGAAAGCAATTTATTTTGATGTTGTTTTGGTAACAGTTCATTTTCTCCTGCAATAAATAGATTCCATTTTATTATTCAAATTCATTACTTTCCTACTTTCTTCCTTAGTAGAAAACACACACAAGTGTAACACTGAAATTTTGCTACCTAGACAGTGTTAGAAGCCTTGATGCATATACATGCTTAGTGTTAGAGAATTTAATTTAATGCTATATGGATACTTTGATATGACCAGAGCTCTTTGACACCTCAAATTTATGGGTAATGTTTGAGAAATATGTGGATTAACTGTTGGACATGTTCCCATACTTGATCCTCATATCCAAGTAGCATAGCGCTTATAGTATAATGGGTCAGTAAATCTGGTTGAGTTTGGAGAAGCTACTGGTCTTCTTCTAACTGCTACACTTACTCCTCTTTCTCTTACCGTCAATTGAAGATACGATGAACCCAAACCAAATCCTGTTGCTTACAACTTGTGCTGGGGTGTAGACTAGCTATATTGATTCTTATAAATTGAAGTTTGACAAATTGGGAATATTGACAGGTTTTTTATGCAGTCTTAGTATATATAGGTTTGTTGTATGAAAAGTGTAAAAAGTACCTTGTGGTTTCATATTTTGATAATGTATGTGTTATTTTATATAAAAAAAAGATGTGTTTTTCTCCGTAACCATGATAAGTATACTGTCTAAATCTGCTGACATAGCAACTCTTTATTTTTTGGGATAAATTTAAGTACTTACAAAAGTCAATTGATGGTCCTACTTATGCTTGTAAAAAAAAATGAAATTAAAAAAAAAAAAAAAAAAAAAGCACACCAATTGTAATTTGTGGAGTCCAGGCCACCAACCAAATCTTGCAAATTGTTTATCTCAAAAGATTCTCCAAAATAAACAACTTTAAATCACAGATCAAATACAATACTCATCAACAAAAGAGATTACAAGCTGGCCTTCATCAAAATGCTCCATCATCTCCTCCACCTCCATCAAAGTTGCCTAAATCGTCAGTGGAATCAGTGTCTTACATGAATGACTCTCACTTTTGATCTTAATCTCACTCTGCGATTATTTTGATTTTGAAGGTGTAATCAACCAATTGAGAACAAGGCCATTGGTAAAGAGAGGAAAATTCTTGAGACGAGGAAGATAGAATATAGAAATCTTGAGATGGTTTTCTTGAGGAAGAAAAAAGTCCTCGAGTAATGAGTCATAAAAAATTGTGCTCTCTGTGGGTTTTTTTGACAGAAAAAATTCGTCAATATCTTCTAACTTTTGATTTTTTTGAGTTATGTGAGTGATTACCTATATATGGATTAGGTTCTAGTTTGGATCCTGATTTTTAATCATGATTAAGCACTTGGGTTTTTTTTGGTGATCAAGGTAGTGAAAAGCGAAGGCACACTTAAGGTATTAGATTCTTTTATCACCTAAGGCGCAAGGCGAAGTAAAAGCGCTGGGCTGCATAAAAGGGCTTAAATTTCTAAAAACAAAGTTAAAAATATCTTTTAGATTGTTAGAGTTTAGAACAAACTTTTAACATATGGAATTCAACAAACAAAGAGTGAAGATAAAAACTATGGATTGACCACAATCAGACTAAATTTCAAGTAAGTCATAGATTTTAATAATAATAGTGGATATAGCAATGCAAAATAGCCCTAAAATGCAGCATAAAATAGTCTAAAACTTAACATAAAACAGTGTAAAACTCCACATAAAACAACCCTAAAATCTGTATTCTAAAAGAGTTAGACATTTTTCACCATGATACCCTTAATTTGAAAGGCCAAAGTTAGGCTTTCAAGTAAAATGCCATTGGAAAGTCAAATTTAGACTGGCTCATGTTTTCTGTGCTTCTCGCTTTCCAAGAGGCGCTCGCCTAAATTAAATATGCAAGTGCCTTGTTAATGGTACTTCGCTTGGATTTAAAAGCACTGACCCATTTTCTCACCTTGTCTTTGCTCCTAGACGTGTGCCTTTTAACTACATTGTTTGTGGTGGTCTGTTGCAGAATTTTTTTTCAATTTTGTAATTTATTATTTGTTCTTAAATTTATAAGCATAAATGGGTAGGGCTGTAAGATGACTCAAGCTATTTGAGATTGGCTGAAGTTTGATTCGTTAAAAAACTCGTTTGAGCTCGTTCGTGAACTTAACAATTCAATTTCATATCAACCATAAATTAAGGCTTGGCTTCAACGCTCAGGAATAGCTCAAAATAAAATAAACGAATCAAACTTGAGTATGATGATACTCTGCTCGATTGTAGTACTATAAGTGGGACCCATTAACTGACTTATACTGATATTTAAATAGAGAAAGTTGCCAAAGTCACCTTAGTAGATTTACATGGCATTGGGGTCATAAACTGATAATCGCTAATGGAGAAATTCACATATCTCCTTTTGTCACAAAAAAAATAAACATACTTCAAATTGTCAAAACATGAAACCATAAGGCATTTTTTTGTATTTTCTCCTTTGTTTTATTTAATATAAGTTCATGCATCTTATGTGCATAGTTTATTGTAGTAACTTTTTCATTTTGGTTTTTAGATAAATTGTAATTTTTGGAGTCTACCTTCTTCTTGCTTCATCCTTCTGGTTATCTAGTATTATTAAATATTTGTTTTTTGTTGATTATGGTTATTTGTGAGTTTGACTCCCCTTGGCTGAACATTTGCTTTCCATGTGACTAATGCAATGCTCATCTTCATGAAACAATATTGCAGGACCAAAGGTGGATATTGATCGAGTACTCAAGTTGATGCCAGAGTGGTCTAAGAGTGTAAGATTTAAGGTTTTTTAAGTTTCAGAAATTTTTTTTGGGTAATATTCGTGCTATTTGCAAATGTCACCGAACTGCCATGCAGACTGTACCGCAATTTTGTGCTTTTTCCCTCCTTCCATTATAAAAAAATGTGTCCACATGTGCATGTGTTTATCTGCATCTCGTCTTTTGTTTCATTTCAGATTGTTATAATTCTTATTTCATTGTTGATGATTCTGAACTTTACTTTTAAAGTTCTGAAACTGATTCCCTTTTCAAATGATACCATTTTAACTGGGCTGTATGTAAAATTAGTGTAACTTAACTAGTCCATTGTATGTTAATTCATTTTTCTTTCATTTTTTGATATCAATTTTATGTGATGTTAACCTCCGATTTTATATCAACTGTGCATTCACCCTGTAATACAAACATCCTGTTGATTTTTTATAAACTATAACAGGTCCAAAACTGGAACTCCTTGATTAGACCATTGATTGACAAGTTGTTTGCTGAGCCAGAAAATGCAATTATTGTGCGGTTTCTTAGTTATATAAGTGAATATCTAGCAGATGTTGCGGATGCAGTACTTTCTCATGTCTTGTTGCGCGTGAAGTCACAGAAAGGGTCAGTGCATGATAATGTTATGATATATCTATATTTTTAATTTCAGTACAAGCATGGCCATTGTTTTGGATTCATAGTTTACTGCTTTTATCTCTAATTCTTGTTAGTTAGAATTTCTGTTCTCAACAGTAAGCTGTTATATTCGCTGTTTCATTTAATCTTAATTATGGCAGCATGAATGCATTTACTATAGAGCTTGTATGGGTTAGATGCACATAGATTAGATGCATTTCTAATGCTCTCGTTGAAAAATGCTCTAAACAATGACAACACCACATACCTGAATCTTCTAAATTTTGTGATCCATATTTTAGCCTGCAACTTGAGGAAACAAATCAGCCAATGCATAAAGAATTTTTGGCTGGGCAATATTATATTTGCTGATACACGGCCGCTGATTTGCAAATCATACCGAAACTGGAGTACTAGGCATATCAGCTGTTACATACTGTTTTGGGAACACATAAACTGCTGAAATGTCCAATTATGTGTACCTGGATAGAGGAGCAGTGGCACCATCTAGATTTCCAATTTTTTTCCCATTTTATGATAGAAATATACCATTACAGGAATGGATAAACAGCTGAACTATCAAGGTAGATGTACCTGGATAGAGAAGTGATGCGATCTGTCGCTAACACCTATAGATCGAATAGGCAAGTGCACCCATCGAGTATAATATAGCGTAGGAGTATCGAGTGTCGATCGCTCAAGAACAAAAAGTACTAGTATAAACTATTTCTCTATTATTTAACCGGTAATTTTAAGTGAATTTATTAATTGATTAAAATAAAATAAAATAATTCAACAAAACTAAAATAATGAAAATATAAACTAGAGAGTGGTAAAAAGGTAATTAATATGACAAATAACACTCAAGTATTGAATCCCCTTAAGACTTATTAAGAAATTGATTTTCCGACAGTACAATCTAATTCAATGTTTATGGAACCGTGAAAATTCCTTCAGTATGTTAAAGTTTTTCTCAAGATCATTAACTTCTAATTTTAGATTGATTAATTGGAATCTCTTTCTAATTAAAATCCCCTAAAACTGCATTAAAGTTTTTGAATTTCAATATTAGGTTTGACCCTAATCCAGAAGATTTATGTTATCCTATCTCTAAGGGTACATGCAACTCCTTTCAATTGTGCTAGATCTATTCAATAACTTGATTTTTCAATCTAAGTTTAAAGAATTAAGACGAATCAATATTTCAGATATATCAATTCAAAGAAATAAAAAACAAACATAATTGAATTCTATAAATAATGAAAAGATTATATTATCTAAAAATCACAATTCAAAACTTATCTTAGGGTTCATCATACCCAAGTGCCTATTTAATTTAGTTCATAATTGAATTACGAACCAACATTAAAATAAAGAGAAAATAAATTAGAAAAGTTTTCATAATAAAATCCGTGTATTTTTCAATTCTCTTCAAGCTTGATAGTTGACCAATAATTCTTCTCTTGCGGATAGCTTTTTCTTCAAAAAATAAAAACTCTCTAAAAATTAGTTCTAATAAAAATTCTCCTCTCCTTTCTTACAAAGACTTCCTCTTCTATTTATCGTTCCCTATTTCTTTTTAAATTAGGAAAAATAACATCTTCTACCAATTAGCAATTGTAACAAACCAAAATTTCTCTTGTGAATAGGAGCTAGTAAATTTCCCACAATTGTATGGTCTTCTTGGCTCTTCCTAATTTGAATGGAAATTGGACTTAAACTCTGTCTGGCAAATATTAAAACTGATCCTTCAGAATAGTCAAATTTCTTTTTGGTTCCTAAACTTCTGAAACTGCACAATTCCATTCAGAAAACTTTCATAATTCATCAGTAAGCTTCAATTTTCAGGATTTCCAAAAATTATTAAAATACAAGCCAAAAGTGAGACATTATCTAGTATTTTTTTTTCCAAATTAGACTAAATTAATAATAAAATTAGCCCTAACAAAATATTAAAAATAAATAATATCAAATTCTCTCACACTTAGCAATTTGCTTGTCCTCAAACAAAAATACTAAGCAAATTGAAAAAGACACAAATAAAAGACTTAAAACAAAATAAGAACACTAAGCACAAAACACATAAAAACTAACACAATTGACTTATAAGCACATTTCATCCCCTCATTGGCATCGTAACAAACTGAATTAACTGAGTTATGCGAAAAATTCATCAATTCTCAAACTTGCAAAAAATTTGTGTTCTAGCATACTTATTTAATCATAACTACCTCTAAATCAAATGCATCAAAGATTATTCATTGACAAATCTCAAAAAAAACAAATTCATTTATTAAGTTTCGCACAACGTACCCCTCATTCCAAGTGTTTAAAGGTTAGTGTATGCGCTCATCGTCCAACAAATAGCTTAAAAGTCTACCGTAAGCTTGAAAATAAATCGTATCTCCACTACTTTAATTCAAATACAAGCACAAACAAAAGGTCTTTCTTTTGGTTATAATGAGGCTTTGGTAAAGGGTAGGTGTTTTTAGGCTAGTGATCTATAAAATAATTGATCATGCTTACTAAATATTCTCTTACATGAAACTCACATAATCTCTTAATAAAGAACAAATCTTATGCCAAAACATAATCATACTCTCATGAATCTTAAAAATAATAGAAATTCTAGACCCTTACTTGATATAGAATTAAACTGCCTTGATAAAGAAATGCATCTTCTTCTTCCTCATATTTCTTTGAATATTTTTTCTTTTCTTTGACTCTTTTTTTTTTTTTTTTAATTTTGAGAGGAAGTAATAAGAGTTTGTTATAAAATTACACAAGGTAACAATTCAAAAATCAAGTAATTAATCAAATAACATTCTTTTATTTTTAACCCAAAGAAAAAAACACTCAACCACACACTTAAAACTTTTTACTAATTTCATGAAATAATCCTTTGTAATTGTAGAAATCAAATCTTATCCCAAAGCAAACATGATCAATTATATTTTAAGGGACTATGCTTCATTGGCTAGCTAAACTTAGGATTATATAAAAAAAAATAAGGTTCTTATAAGCTCAATAGAGTTCACTAAATGGATAAAAGGGTGGATGAAAAAAGAAAAAGGAACAAGTGGCTAATCTTAAATTGCCTTAATCATTTTTATGTTTGTATTTGATAATGTGGTCTCAAAATGATAATAAATCAAGTTCTAGAGACTCTAGCACTATTTAAGAACTCACTCAACAAAGAATTCACAAAATTAAGCACATTACAAGAAAAAGAGGCTCGAACTTTTCTTTATAGTGTAAAAAAATGAATTTTAATTTTTTAAGAATTTGTAAACTTCTAAACCTTGAGATTTTCTTTAAAGATAGTGATAATTAAATATTTATGGTAGAAAATAAGATTTGTCGTTTAAGAAAGTGAATCTAAGGTATAGCTAAATATTTTTCGACCAAGTTAAGATGAAAACAAGGGAACTATTAAGCAAATAATGAGTCATAATAAAACAAGTAAAACAATTGTTTTATATATATATATATATATATATATATATATATATATATATATATATATATAAATGAAGAAAGTAAGATAAAGTAGGAATAATTAATCAAACAATACAAACCTTCCCCTACACTTAAGACACATTGTCTTTAATGTGTAGGATAAGTTTTTAGCATGATAAAATAAATAAATAACAAAATAAAAAAAAAACAAAGGGATTAGGAATCTTCTCTGGAATTTCAAGGTTCAGGTGGAGGCGACGCGGCAGAAGACGTTGCACAAAATCCCGAATTTGAATAAGGAGTCTCTCCATGTTGAACCAATTGTTGAGATATTTGGTTTTGCACATCTTCCAAGCGATTTTGGCGTTCATGCAATGTTCAAACATTGCGAAATAGGTGGGACAGTAGACATTGGGTAGGTTCACCAACTGCTGGTCAAGGTTCCTGTGATGGTGCTGCTTGCCCGACATTAGCAAAAGCATCATCCTCGGAGGATGAGTGTGCTTGGATAGGAACAGTCGAGTATGGGCATGATCAACAGAGAAGAAGCTCAAATGGCGGAGTGTATCAGCAGTTATTGGGGACTCCATAGGAACCATGCGTGCACCTGCAAAATCAACCCCTAAACTTGCAAAAAGATTGGTTAAGAGCATGGGGAAAATAAAATTTTTGTTCAACCGCAAGAAACGAACATTATCACGAATGCAAGTAATTAAAATGGGAGCTAAAAGGACTCCTTCAATATTACCTAAACCATGGATCATTTTATGCGCAAGGTAAATATCACTAAGGCGCACTTCATTAAGAGCACTGGCCTTGGGAAAGACATTAGATGCCAACAATGTAACTATGACTCTCGAACGGGCATCCAAGTGCTTAGCTAAGTATCGTGAACGGTCTCATTGGTAGCACGCAACTAAGCCTAATTGAGAAGTGACTTTAGACAAATTAAAAGTGTCATCACTTGGGATGCGATGCTGACCGGTGATTCTATTGGGACCTAAAACAAGTAGAGGACCGACATTCGGAACTTCTAAAAAAGATGCGAGAGAAGTGCAAGTGAGTACTACTCTCTAACCACGAACAAAAGAATGTATCTCTAAACAATTTTCGGCCGTTTTGTTTTCAATGTTAGCGTAAAATTCACGGACTATTTGAGGGCAATATTGACCCTGAAAGTCCAAGACGCGTTCCCATCCTAACGTATGAATGCAGCTTGAATGCAGAGTGACGTATCAAAGTCTGAAGTAATAGAGCGTTCACTAATGAATTTATGCATAATATGCTTATCGTACCAAGTCGAATGGACCACGGAAGTAAACCGTGTGTCATCGAAATTGGTGGTGAGTTGAGCAGGATGTTTTGAAGGTTGACGCTGAGAGATGAAAAACAATGATAGAATTACGGGGAAAACAGCTCACCAGCACAACCAAGAATAAATAGCACTATCAGAAAAATAGTTCAGTAAGCTAATATCCAAACATAGTGCAGAATCACCCGCAATGAAGTACGAGGAACAATAAAAGCATAAGCTTAGATCCTTAAGGCAAAATTTAAATTGACAAACAAAAAAAAATAAAAATAAAAAGGAAGGACTTACTAGAAAAAACTTCTAAAAATCAAAGTGGGGACCGTGGGTGGGCGGATGCAAGTTGGGAAGGAGTGAGTGAGGATGGTGGCGGCCTGGGAAGGAGTGAAAGAAGGATGCAGATGTGGGTCAGGAAGAAAGGAAATTATGTTTTCTATTTGTTGGTTTGTTTTTTTTTAATTTTTTATAGCCATAACCATGTGCGGTCCAACGCACATTTGTGCGGCATGGACCGCACAAGGTCTGTAGATGCACACATCATGTGCGCATTTTATTCTTTTTTTTTTTTCATGTGTGGTCCTAACCGCACATGTGCGATTGGGACCACACATTCTCTAGCACAAAAGGGATACAATCCCTTTGTGCGGTGATGTGCACATGATGTGCGCATCACCACACAACCTTTATTAAACTTTTTTTTTTTTGTTTTTTACAAAACAGAAACACCAAAAAAAATAAATAAAT
The DNA here is from genome assembly GCA_949677035.1 of Omphalea diandra. Lineage (NCBI taxonomy): Eukaryota > Viridiplantae > Streptophyta > Magnoliopsida > Malpighiales > Euphorbiaceae > Omphalea > Omphalea diandra. The sequence continues at coordinate 24,104 of CATIWR010524652.1, read as the reverse complement.
AAACAAATAAGTAATCACATCAATTAAAACTTCTATCCAAATTACATTTTTATAATTTTGTATTAAATAGATATTGATATATATAAAATAGATGTTCTAAATAGTTTTTTTTTTAAATTTTATTTTTGAAATAATTAATTTTTTTTTTAAAAAATAATTTTAACTGAGTTTTAAGCACTTTTACTCAAAATTGAGAAAGTTTAACTTCTCATAAACTATTTTCTCATCGAATCCACCTCTGAGATAGAGTTTCAAACGATGACCGTTTACTTTAAACTTACCTTTTTCAGGATGAGTTACCTCAATTATGCTATAAGGAAAATTTATTTGACAGTGAACAGTTCGAACCATCTAGATTTAAGCTAACCTGAAAATAATTAGAAGCGAGAGTTATAAAGAAGGACTTGATCTCTTTCATTGAACTATTTAGATTGACGAATCCTCTTGTCGTGATACTTTTTGGCCCTTTCCTGATACAATTTGGAGTTCTCATATGCCATTAATCGTCATTCTTAAAGTTCATTCACTTGATGTTTCCGCTTCTCACCTACAAGGTCAAGATTAAAATCAAGAAGTTTGATAACCCAATACACTTTTTGTTCAAGCTCTACAGGCAGATAACATGTTTTTCGATAAAGTAATCTATACGACGTAGTGCCAATAGGTGTTTTATAAGCCGTTCTATAAGCCCAAAGAGCGTCATCTAACTTAAGGGACCAATCTTTCCTAGAGTGTGCAACTCTCTTCTCAAGAATCCGTTTGAGATCCCTATTAGCTATCTCAACTTGACTGCTTGTTTGAGGGTGATATGGGGTTGCGACTCTGTGTAATACCATACTTTTGAAGCACTTTTTTGAATTGCACATTACAAAAATGAGTACTCCCTATCACTTATTATAGCTCGAGGTGCACTAAAACGCATAGTTTTTTAAGGAACTTAACTACAACTCTAGCATCATTTGTGGGTAAAGCTTGTGCTTCAACCCACTTAGAAACATAATCTATAGCAACTAGGAGGTATTTATTTCTAAATGAAGTCGGGAAGGGGCCCATGAAGTCAATACCCCAAATATCGAATATTTCACATACCAAAATATAGTTTTGAGGTATTTCATCATTGTGAGAGATATTACATGATCGTTGACAATTATCACATTGCTCTACATACCTTTGGACATCCTTATAGATAGTCGGCCAATAAAAATCTGATTCGTAGACTTTTTGGGCTGTCCTAGTTGCACTATAATGCCCTTCAACTAGTCTAGGATGACAATGCTCTAAGATTTTCTATCGTTCCGAAGTTGAGACATATACTTACAATTTGATCGGCACAAATTTTAAACAAGTAGGAATCCTCCCAAAAGTAATTCTTCAAATCCGAAAAGAACTTTCTCTTTTGATGATGAGATATTCCATTTGGTAGAACTTTACCTGCTAAGAAATTTGCGATATCAACAAACCATGGAACATCTAAATCACTTACCTTTTTAATGCTGTAAAGATGCTCCTCAAGAAATTGATCATTGATCTCAGCTTCATCGAGCTTTTTCAAATTAGGATTCTCTAAACGAGATAGATGGTCAGCTGCTAGATTTTCAGCACCTTTTTTTATCACGGATCTCAAGATCAAATTCCTACAACTGTAAAATCCATCGAATTAATCTAGATTTTGCATCTGACTTAGTGAGCAAATAACGCAGAGCCGAGTAGTCAGTATAAACGACTTTGGACAATATCAAATAGGATCTAAATTTATCAAACGCAAAAACCATCGCTAGCAACTCCTCCGTAGTTGTGTAATTTTCTTGGGTGTCCATGAGAGTCTTGCTAGCATAGTATAGTAGATGGGCTGGAAATGCTTGTCTTTCCACTGTCCAAGAACTGTACCAACTGCAAAATCACTTGCATCACACATTAGTTCAAAAGGAATAGTCCAATTCGGTGCTACCATGATTGGAGCCTTGGTCAATTTATTCTTAAGAATGTTAAATGCTTCTAAACATTCTTGAGTAAAAACAAATGACACATCTTTTTCAAGCAACTTAGTTAAAGGCTTAGTAATCTTAGAAAAGTCCGTAATGAACCTCCTATAAAACTTGGCATGCCCTAAAAAACTCCTAATTGCCTTCACTGAAGTCGGGGGTGGCAACTTAGAAATAGTTTCAATTTTTGCTCTATCCATCTTAATCCCTCTACATGAGATTTTGTGCCCTAAAACTATACCTTCGTGTACCATAAAATGACACTTTTCCCAATTTAACACTAAATTGGTCTCCTCACAACGTTTGAAGTGCTAAAACCAATCCACACGAGTCACATTGCAACACTTGACCCATTTGTGGTGCTAAAACCAATCCATCAATCTTCCTATTCAAAGCTTCAACTTGACTTGCCAAAGCAGTGATTGAATCAAGATTGTACATACCAGCAGGTTTGTTACTCTTTGAATTTGTTTGCCATTGATATCCATTCATTGCTATCTCTTTAATCAATGCTTGAGCATCATCTAGTGTCTTATTGTTGAGAGAACCTCATGTCACTGCATCTATCGTTTGACAGAGTTATGTGATTCAATCCACAATAGGATGTCTGAATCTGAACCCAAATATCCAACCCATGTTGTGGGCACTTCTTCAACAAATCCTTAAAGTGTTCCCACGTCTCATAAAGTGACTCGAAATTTAATTGAATGAACGATGAGATATTATTCCTTAATCTTGCTGACTTCACAGGTGGAAAATACTTCAATAAGAACTTCTCTGTCATTTGGTTTCATGTAGTAATGAAACCCTTAGGAAGTGAGTTCAACCACCATTTGACATTTCCCCTTAATGAAAATGGGAATAACCTTAAACGAATGACATCATTCGTAACTCCATTAATCTTGAAAGTGTCGCATATTTCTAAGAAATTAGTTAAATGAGAATTTGGATCCTCATCTGGCAAACCATCAAACTATACTGACTGCTGCACCATTTGAATGATATTTGGTTTGATTTCAAAATTATTGGCTGCAACAGTGGATCTCACTATGCTTGTTCCAATATCTGTCACGGTGGGTTTGGCATAGTCTAACATAGTCATTTGACGTTCTGCGATGATTACTATCTCCTGATTATGCTCAATCTTCTCTTGACGTTGTCTTAAATTTTGACGAAAAGTTCTATCTATTTTAGGATCTTCAGGTTCTAGCACAGTTGTGTTGCTTCGAGTCGTACACCACTAAAGTCTATGAAAAGACTAGAGACCACAACGAAACTAAAACAAGAAGGGTAAAATAGGATGAGAGAAAAAAAATTAAGAAAAAGAAAAATGACTAAATTAATAGATATAAAGTGTTCCTAATATTTTAGTCTCTGGCAACGGTGTCAAAAACTTGATACGATCTGTCGCTAACACCTATAGATCGAATAAGTAAGTGCACCTATTGAGTATAGTATAGCGTAGGAGTATCGAGTGTTGATCCCTCGAAGACTAAAAATATTAGTATAAACTCTTTCTCTATTATTTAACCGATAATTTTAAGTGAATTTATTAACCGATTAAAATAAAATAAAATAATTTAACAAAACTAAAATAATAAAAATATGAACTAGAGAGTGGAAAAAAGGTAATTAATATGAGAAATAGCACTCAAGTATTGAATCCCCTTAAGACTTATTAAGAAATTGATTTTCCTACAGTACAATCTAATTCAATGTTTATGGAAATGTGAAAATTCCTTTAGTATGTTAAAGTCTTTTTCAAGATCATTAACATTTAATTCTAGATTGATTAATTGGAATCTCTACCTAATTAAAACTCCTAAAATTGCATTAAAGTTTTTTGAATTTCACTATTAGGTTTGACTCTAATCCGAAAGATTTATGTTATCTTATCTCTAGGGGTACATGTAACTCCTTTCAATTGTGCTAGATTTATTCAATAACTTGATTTCTCAATCTAAGTTTAAAGAATTAAGACAAGAATCAATATTTCAAATATATCAATTCAAAAAAATAAAGAACAAACACAATTGAATTTCATAAGTAATGAAAAGATTGTATTATCTAAAAAATCACAATTCAAAACAAATCTTAGAGTTCATCATACCTAAGTGTCTAATTAATTTAGTTCATAATTGAATTACTAACCAACATCAAAATAAAAAGGAAATAAATTAAAAAAGTTTTCATAATAAAACTCGTGTATTCTTCAATTCTCTTCAAGTTTGATAGTTGACCAATAATTTTTCTCTTGTGGATAGCTTCTTCTCCAGAAAATAAAAACTCTTGAAAAATTAATTCTAATAATAATTCTCCTCTCCTTTTTTACAAAGACTTCCTCATCTATTTGTTGTCCCCTATTTCTCTTTAAATTAGGAAAAATAACATCCTCTACCAATTAGGAATTGTAACAAATCAAACTTCCTCTCTTGTGAATAAGAGCTAGTAAATTTCCCACAATTGCATGGTCTTCTCGGGTCTTCCTAATTTGAATGAAAATTGGACTTAAACTCTGTTTGGCAAATATTAAAACTGGTCCCCTGGAATAGTCAAATTTCATTTTGGTCTCTGAACTTTTGAAACTGCACAATTTCATTCAGAAAACATTCATAATTCATCAGTAAGGTTCAATTTCCAGGATTTCCTAAAATTATTAAAATACAAGCCAAAAGTGAGAGACAATATCTAGTATTTTTTTTCTAAATTAGAATCAATTAATAATAAAATTAACCCTAAAAAAATACTAAAAATAAATAATATCAAGAAGCAGTGGCACCATCTACATTTCTGCTTTTTTTTTTTTTTTTTTTCCTTCTATTTTACATGATAGAAAGAAGAAACAGAAGACATCTACTGGAAAGACTCTTCTTATCATTGATTTGGTGACACCGTTTTTATTTCATCGGTTAAAACCTTGTACCAGGATAGAGAAGCGGTAGTGCCATCTAGATTTCTTATTTTGTGTGCGCAAAAAGGAGAATAAGGGAGGAAGTAGGAGGCTAGAGGAACGACTTTTCTCTATGTTGATTTGGAGACACTTTCTGATTTCATTATTTAAAAGCTTTGTGGTTTGAGGGAAGAGAATTTCATTCTTTGCAATTAACCAAGAGAAGATGTTAAACAGAGAACAAAAGAAATGAGCTTTTTTATTTTACTAAGAGTTCAAATGACTCCTTAACACCCCTCTAGATTGTGAAAGGTAGGAATAATCGTTGTGGTTGAGACTTTCAAATTACTCTATTTTCCAGGATTTGGGCATTAAGGGTAAGTGCTAAACCAAAATGCGCTTGTTTGGTTCTTTTTTCCTTGTGGGGTTATTTGCTTTGATGAACACTAATTTTTTTCCTTCCTTTTTTTGAAACTGCACAGATGATAGGAATCCTAATCTAATTTACATACATATCTTGTTGAAATATGGATTCTGCCAATCTGACTTCCATGCATCTCTCAAATGATTAAGTTTACTGTGTTTTATAGATTAGGCTTGAGTGAAAATGTAGGAAGGAAAACCATATTTTCATCAATTTGCTGTTACTATATATGATTGCTTGTTGATGTCTATGCTTAAGTATTTACTTGGTGTTGGAGTTAACAAAATGTTTCTTCTATATAAATATATACGTATATTTTCTTATCCATGTAGTGTCTCGGAGGCAAGAAATTTGTGTATTTTACTTGACATTGTCATGTTAACTTTTCCCACTGTAATCAAACAAGTTAGTTTCAGGTGAACAGATTTGTTATTAGGATATCTTTTTGACTAAAATCTTAGAGATTTACTCTGATGTTGATGGTACTGTTTTCTCTGTGAACCATTTTTCCCTTTTCTTCCATCAGGATCAACAAAGACTTCTTGTCCATATGGGAGAGTAAATCCTGTACGAATGAGGACTCAATGAGAATGCAGCAATGTTTATTTGAGCGCCTCTGTCCATTACTTATAATTCGGATGCTTCCACTAAGAGTTTTTAATGACCTCAATTCATGTGTTATGTATGGTCAACTTCTCAACCAAGGCATTACTCAAGGTATGTTTTTGTTACTCCCATGATCTCTCTCTCTCTCTCTCCACTTTTTTTTTTTTCCAATGTGAACCTTCATGAATTGTTTTTGCAGTAGCTTCTTATTGTGAAGTTCAATTTCAACTGTATTCCAGTGCTTAGCTTTATTTCCTCTTTCAATAATATAACTTTTTGTAGCCTGAGTCGTGTCTTTTAAGTTTTAGCTATATGGTTGTCTACACTTAATAGAATTGCAAACGTGTTGGACTTCACACATTATGCTAATAAGTATTCTTATTTCTTTAAGATACTGTTTGGTTCTTTTTTTTTTTTTTTGTCTTTTGCATTTAAACAATACTATCAGATTTTTATTTTGTTTTAAAGCAGAAGTAATAATAAGAAAGCATGCTTGGGAAAGCATGTAATTGGTGTTTACATAAAGAAAAAAAAAAAAAAAGGAAAGGCAATTTTCTATAAAATATAAGTTTTACTTTTCATTCAGAGCAATCCTTTGCTTCTGTAAAAGTGATTTTTCTCTATACAATCAAATGTTGCTTAGAAAAAAAGGAAAAGAGAAAAAGTAAATTCAGTTAGCTAGCTAAATAGTGCTGAAGTTCCATATTTTTGTTTCCCATTACATGTCTTCTTGTGTTTCCCAGTCTGGATCCAAAATAATCTAACATTTCTGTGAATGCCCATGATGATGAGATATGAGATCTGAAATGCATATGCGCATAGAAAAAATGTTCACAGTTGACTCCGACATCCAAATAAAAGTAATAAGAGTAAGCTATTTATATAAGATATTGGATATTCATGCGTGATAAATTTAGGAGACTTTTAGAGTTTATTGGCTTCATACTGGGTCCACTACAAAAACTACAATTTTAGCATGCATATCTGCCTGTTTTACACTCATGCTGAGGGTAGGATCCATCCAAAGCAGTTCATGAAAATTTGACATGGATATCTGCCTGTTTTAGCATGCATATCTGCCTGTTTTACGCTCATGCTGAGGGTAGGATCCATCCAAAGTAAATCATGAAAATTTGACATGGATATCTGCCTGTTTTAGCATGCATATCTCCCTGTTTTACACTTTATATATAAAGACATTGGATATCTACCTGTTTTACACTCATGCTGATGATAGGATCCATCCAAAGTAGTTCATGAAAATTTGACATACAGTAAATGTTAGTCAAACAATATTTCATTCTTTTGGTCTATTTTGACATCATATACACCAGGAAGGGCATATTTTCCCATGCAACATTTGTTATACAAACAATCTTCCTGAAACTAATTTTACTTCTTACTCATGTGTTTAGCTTGAAATAACTATGGGTTTCGTAAACTTTGTGCTTAGCTTGAAACAACTAACCATGGGTTTCATAAACTTACATTCTAGTTGATCCTCTGGATTCCGTGCTTGCAACATTGAATGTGTTCTAGTCATCTTATATGCAAATTGCATACAGAGTCCATTTAGTAAATTTTTAGCCATTCTTGATTTTCATTGAACATATTTTGACTTTCTTTATTGGCCTTTTGTCCATGTCACTGACTTCCAGTTTTTGTCTGATGCAATTTCAGAATGCAGAGATATTAACATTGTTGATGATTGTGTTGCTGCATTCCTTCTACAGAGGTTAATCCATGAACATAAGCATCTCACAAGCATAAGTAGCATGACAATATAAGCTGATGTGTTTGTTTTATTTATGTTTTCATAGGGCATTTAGTAAGTATGAATTTGAAGATGTACGAAAACTTGCTGCTGAACTCTGTGGCCGCATCCATCCTCAGGTACCTAGAAAGGGATGTTGCCTCAACATATTTTCTGTTAATTGCTAGATATTTTGGGAGAATCAGTCAATATATGAAATTCAGCACTGTAGTCAAATGTAGTTTAAGCTTGTTTATATATGCTAAAATGTTTTTCTTTTTCTTTTCTTTCAATGTTTTATGTTGTTTGTCATGTGTTCAACAAACACTTGTTGGAATGTTTTAGTGCGACATTCTCATCTTTTTTGGACTCTATTCATATATTTTTTTTTCTATCAGAACCTATGTAAACAACTTTAAATTCCCTGCATTTTTTGTTTTATAGGTGCTCTTTCCAATTGTTTCCTCCCTATTAGAACATGCTGCAAATTTTCACGATATGCTGCAGATAAAAGCTTCTCTGTTCTCCATTTGCACTTCTCTTGTGGTAAATGCCTTCTGAGGTCAATATGATGTAGTCTCATCTCATGCAATGAATGTTGTCAGTTTTCGCATATGTTATTACCAAGCATCTCATACCAGCCATCTAATATGAATTCTTATATGTGTCATAGGTTCGAGGCAGGGATTCAGTTTCAAATCCTGTTATTCTTCAAATTAGAAAATCAATTGAATCAATTCTGTTACTGCCTTCTCTTGATGGGGATGATGGTATATATTCCTTTTTCCTGATCCCATTGTCATAGTTTGATTTTGATGGCTGTGAATTTCTTCTTTCATTTCAGTTTCCAAAGCACAGCATGGGTGCATAGACTGCCTGGCACTAATGATATGCGCTGAATTGCAAGCTCTTGAATCATTTAAGGACTCCTCAGAGAAGTCTAGCATCATTGGGAAGACCAGTAACTCTGGTTGGCATATTATCCTTACTATGAGATATATTGCTGGTTGGGGGCATATTTGATGCTTTGGCTAACAATGCAGGGAGTGCTGCCACAGGAAAGTCTGCTCTCAGTTATGTGATCCATCAACTGACAAATGATAATAATAAAGTTTCTGTCTCCAAATTAAGCACTGAAAGCTATGAAGTTCAAGCTCCTCTTTCTGATTCTGTTCGTATTTGTATGGCTAATGCTCTCATAAGTGCTTGCCAGAAAATCTCAGATTCTGGCAAAAAAGCTTTTGCTCGAAGAACTATTCCATATCTGATACATTCCTCTGAGGTATCTTGTTTTATTGGTTAACCAGGTTTGATTTGATTTCCATACACTGAAAAGAATCTGATTCTTTGTCACCAAAAGTTTTCATTCTTTTTAATCTGTGTCCTTTGGCAGTTGATAGCGCATGCAGAGATTAGATCTGCTTGTGTCCAGGTTCTGTTTTCAGCAGTGTACCATTTGAAGTCTGTAGTCCTTCCATATTCAGCTGATCTTTTGAAACTCTCCCTGAGATTTCTTCAAAAAGGCTGTGAGAAGGTATTAAATCCCAATTTTTGACAATTTTAGCTACCATTCAGGGCTATGACCGACTTATTGGCTTGAGTCAAATGGAGGGTTGTAACTAAACTTTTATTTTTTAGTAATTGATGATGTTTGTTAAAATTTGCTCCCTCATCCTTCCTCTGCCTGTGCAGCTGTGCCTCTAGTTGTAGAACTTGGCTTTAGAACTTACATAATACTCTCACTCTATTGGTGGCTTTTCATTGTCTTTAGGAAAAGATGGCAGGTGCAAAGCTAATGGCATCACTTATGGCTAGTGAAGAAGCCATTCTGGAAAGCATATCAGGGGGATTACTAGAAGCGAGACAAGTTCTCTCAAGTATATCTTCTTCAGATTCTTCATACGACTTGCGAGTAGTATGCAAAAAGTTGCTAGCATGCATAACTTCTCCCTGAGTTCCTATGGACTACATAGCCTGACTTGCACACGAGACTTCCATTTTGTTCATAACTTCTGAATATGGTGCAGTTGTTTTGCTAATGTCAACTTCTTGTATAACAGAGCTTCTTGAATATATGGTCAACTTTTTGAATATGGTATAGTTGTTTTCATAAAATTTAGTTGGTAGCTTTTTTTGTTAACATGATGCTCATGTGCATAGATCCATGGTATATATGGAAATTTTCTTTTTATCTTGTGGGAATATATATTGTTGCCAAGTATTTACTACTTAGGTCATTTGTATGATTTCCTGCTCTCAGGTAGGAAAGGAAGAATTAAACAAAAAGAATACATGAAGCCCGCAGATCTTAGGGCTGTTTTGATAACCAGTCAGCAAAATAGTAGTTGGTCACAGGTTTTCAATTTTAAGTATGATTTAGGACAGAGATCTACCTAAAGGGGTAAGGTCCCGATTTACCAATACTTGTGATTTACAACATTTTTTAGCCAACAGTCTAGTGGCCCATAGATGGTTGAGTGGTTGTATATAGGATATTATATGTCAAAGCATCATGATTTTGCTTCCTGAGTTATTAAATTCTATTCAATGCTTTCTAGGCCTAACCATGGACAGTTGAATAAGAATTGGAAACCTAACCACAATTTGGTAAAAGGCTTCCTTTCTCTCTTTTTTTTTTTTTGGTAAATATCATAAATATTAATTTTATCAATAACAAATGCAGTACAAAAAGAATCCAACAACAGTCGTGCAGAATAGATGTTTATGCACTTAGTACACCAGGAAACAGAGCTTTTAAGATTGGTTGTTGATGCTGCATATGCAACCAAAATAGAACATATTCCTTAATAATATAAAAGACTTTTTTTGGGGGGGAAATAAGGTTCATATTAATAAGAAAGAGACTACAAATAGGTGTGTAAATGGACCAAAACAGTTTACAAACTATTCAAGAAATATTCAAAATCGGCTCGAGCTTAACTCGAGCTACTCGAGTAATCTAGCAAGCTAAATTTGAGTTTTAAAATACTCTATTTGAGATGCTCAAGAGTTTAATTGAGATTTGACATATTTATAATATGACCAATCGAGGTTAATTGATTCATTTCTATTTGAGTTTATTCGAACTTTCGAGCCTAAATTTCAATTTATAGAATTTATAAAAAAAATATATAAATAAACGAATTTAATCAAGTCGAACTTAAAACTTCAAATACTTAACCGAGAGCTTAAAAATTAAATATCGATCCAACTCAAGTTTCGAGTTTCAAGTCGAGCTCGAGTTTGATAGAATTTTACTCGGCTCGGCTCGATTATACTCTTAAATACAAGATAATCTTTTTTTAAAACAAAAAAGTCAATGTAACAAAATCTTGAAAAGGAAAAAAAAAAAACGCAATCAAAACAAGGAACGATTCATGGATTGCAGTGAAAATTGCATGCATTAAAAAAGGATAAGATTCTTAAGCCACGTCGGCTATTAACTTTTCTTATTCTTGATATCACCTAATACGTTAATTTGTTCATAAGATTCTCCTCAGGAAAGTTTATGTATCGTCAATTTTGCACTCTGTGGATCCTCGAGTTGCACTGAGACCGCACGGAAGTTCTCTCTCTCTTCAAAAATGTTCCAGGATTCTTGTTTGTCCAATTAGACGATGACACATGGAAATCTTTTGATGTAACACGTTAAAGTGACTTCTTATCTAATGTGTGGTCATATTTTATAAGTCAATTCAACTTTTTCATGGGAATACTCATATTTCTGGAGCACATGCAAGACGTTGCGAGATATTTTAATGATTCAACTTTTTTTAATTAGATTGTAATAATAATTTAAAGGTTTAATAGTAGTTTTTGGACTTTATATTATTACCAGCCCATCAATCCTGATTCCACGTGTTATTTTAAAATATTATTTTATATAAATTTTTATTTTATATAGAAAGCATTAGTTTTTTTTTATTATATTCAAGTATAAAAATATTATATTAAAATTAGATCAGTGTTTAATGATATTGCAAAAGAAAAATATTCAATTTAAAATTTAAGAAAGCAAATATTATTATTTCATAATATTGTTCTAAAAATCTATAAATTATCTGATAGTATTAAAAAATACAATAAGAACTTTTTAAATTTAAGAATATTTATCGGAAGAAAAAATTGCAAATAAGTCATTATGACATCTAATATAAAGTTAAAAAGAGAAACTTAATAGAAATGTATATAAAAATAGTAACATAAATGTTTTAAAAAATAACAATTACTTAAATTATAGTTTGGATTTCATCGTCTGTTTATTTTTAGTAAATAAACATTAGCTTAAAAATTTAGTAAATGTTGATATATACTAATAAATAGGAAATATATATATATACGTTGTGGACAAAAAAAATCATTACTATGATAAGAAATTGAAAATTTTATTAACATTATTTAATAAGAAAGAAATATATATATATGCCAATTAATAATTATAATTTCTAATATTATAAATATTGTATTATGCAAATTTATAATCTCTAGTATTATAACATAAGACACACATAAATTAGATATAAGAAATAAAATATGGTCATAAATAAATCTGAGATTGAAGTTTGAAAATGCATAGACAGTTAATATGGTTATATCAAAGAGAATGAACATATAATCCTAAAAGGGAGAATACGCCTGAGATAGCTTGCAAAAGTGAGGTTGTAATTTAGAAGTTGAAGTAAAGAACTTATGTTTGAAATTTATTCAAAAAATGTAATATTTTCGTATTTAATATGCTTACATGTTCGTTCTCTTTAATATAACCAGTGTTTACACTTTTATATTTCACTCTCAAATTTATTCAGGGGCATTTATTTTATTTATAAATTTAATTTGTAAATATTATAGTTCCAAATTTGTATCTAAATTTTAATTATTTAATCTTATTTATATATTGAATTAAACTAACCATTATTAAAATTAAAGGATATGTTTAAAAAAATATTGAAATTAAAAACAGAACATAAAAAAACAGCAAATGTGTTTGTTTTGTTTTAAGTAATTAAAAAGTATAATTCATTTTGATTTGAACATATAGTAATAATTAACGTATATCTTTTCAATGATTTAAGAATATTATATAGAAATTCATTCAAATAGAGAAAATAATAAATTATTAGCAAAACATTAAATAACGCGAAGAAAATATTCATCCAAAAAAAATCCAAAAAATTTTGTAAAATAAAGCCAAACAATACTGGCTAATAAAATGAGGATTTGAAAAACTAATTTATTCAAATTTCATGTCTGCATTAATTTTTAAAAATTACGGTAATCCAAATTTATGTTAACTGTTTTAAAAAATAATTCGACATGGAAAAATAATATTTAAGATTCATTAACGTATATATTTTCCTGAAAGAGAAATTATACAGCAAAAAAAAATTTTCATATATTAAAGTTCAATTTATTTAAACTGATTATAATGAATATTTTGTTTCAAACAGAAATAAATATTCAAACTTTATTGAATGAAATCTGATTTATTTTTCAGTTTATACATTTAATTTTGTATAGCTATGCCTAAAGTTTCAAAATTTGGAAATTAAAATCTAAGTACAACTTCATTATGAAAAATACTAAAACAGTTAAAAGAGATGATAAAGAAAAACTTAAATAGAAGATATAGAATTTATAGTGCCAAGGCAAGAAAACTGAGAATGGTTAGCATTAAAAAAAGACATCACAAATGAAGAAAAACTATAAAGGTATAAGCATAAAATAAAACTTTAATAAATATAAGGATATAAAATGGATGCATCATTAACTGAATCAAATGAGGCAATATTTTCTGTTAGGTTGCTATAGACTGGCAGAAGTAAAAAGAAATATAAGCATGTAACAAATACGATAAAAATAGTAGTCTAATGAATAAACAAATTTTTCAATCTCAAAAATAGACAATGATAGGAACATGTATTTTTAAAGATAGGCCAAAGAAATTCTATGATAACATTATAAAAATGGACATATTATATATATATATATATATATATATATATATATAAAGTTGTAAGAAATAATCATAAACCTACAAATTCATAATATCATATAAATAAATAATGAAACAAAGAGACATCGCATTATTAACAGAGAAATAGTAGTTATAATCAATCACAAAACTACATATTTTAGACTGAAAAATTATAGTGACAATGAAAGGTAAGCGATAGTATTTAACTGATAATTTTGTTTATAATATATAAAGCATTAGCAAAGTCTATCAAAAATAAAATAAAACCAGAAGAAGATACTAAAAATATTCAACATTAAACAGAAGAGGGTAATAAGAAATAGAGGATCACATATTTATCTTTCTAAAAATTATAGAGTTCCTGAAAGTTATATTTGTTTTGGAGTTGTTCAATACTTAAAAATAATAGTTTAAAAAAATTTTAAAAAAAGAATATATGAAACAGTAAAATATATTAGAAACCGAAGACAACTCCAAAACTTACATAGAGAATAAGAAAGATGAATTTTGAAATAGTATTTTCATTGTATTATAAATAAAAATATGAAGGCAAAAGGACATATTTAATAAAGAAAAAGTGCATCAAATGGAAATTTGAATCACATGTCATGAATATGCGGTTTGGAAATTAATGCAAGGGAAACTATGAGGGTGTAATTTGTACTCTATCTGTTACAAATTAGATATTGTTTTAGAGATAATTATTGTTTCATAATACTCAACGTTTTATAATTATTAATAAATATGAATTAATTTTTTTCAATTATACTATTTATTTCTTTCGTAATAATTATTTCTTTTTAGAGTCACAGTAATTTATGAAAATAATTAATTAAGTGTAACACAATCTTCTATTTATATAATAACACATATTAAATATAATTCTTAATATATGTGCAAAAAATTTAAACGACATCTATTAAATAACAGATAGAATAATAAATATGAAAACAGAAAAGATGGAAAACTACAAAATTTGTAAATACTTAAGTTACAAAATAGTAAATAGTAGGTGAAGAAGTTCGCCTAGCCGAAGAACCTTGTAAGCAAAGTAAACTTAGATACAAATTAGGGCAACATTTATAGGCAGTCCTTTATCTTCACTACAAAACTGGATCATTCTAGTATTACAATATTAAATTGTGGTGAGAAGTTTAAGATGTACTCCCTCCGTTCCACAATAGATGTCATTTTAGAGAGAAATTTTGGTTTCATAACACTTGACATTTCACAATTATCAATGAACATTTTTCAACTCTGTCCTTTCTTTTTTTCACAATAATTATTTCTTTTTAGAGTGCATAATAATTTATAAATATAATTAATTGAAGATAACATAATTTTTTATATATATAATAACATCTATTAAATACAATTTTTAATATATATGCAAAAATCTTAAAATATATCTTTTAATGAACAAAGAAAGTAGATTGACACTTGTATATACAAGTGTCAATACGTACCAAAATAAAAATAATCTGTATTAAAAGAATACATATAAGTAAAAAATTTGTACCTAATAAAATAAATTTAATAGTAACGTTAAAGTTAAGAATTTATATAAGCAACTAAAGGTATAATGGTTATAGCAGATCATCAATCTAGTGAAACATTATAAAAGATATGTTTTGATTTGTACTATTATCATTAGCTCTAAAACAAAACATATCTTTTATGATGCATTTCGAGTGCCCATGCATGTTTGACGATGCATTCATAAAATTCATGAAACCATTTAATTTTAATAAATCTAATCTAGGGTCTATGTAATGAAATAGCAATGATAAAAGAATTGAGATAAATAAATACTATATAGACTAATTCAGCTTTATATACAGATGTCCAGCCGTAGAGAAGTATACGTATTTATCATCAAAATAATACATCTACATAACTGTATCAGCAGCAGATAAGACCAAGGTAAAACTAATTAACTATTGCAATAAGTTAAAAAGACTGTAATACTGCTACATTTCAACATTATGAAAAAGACAATAAAGTTCTCTTGCAAGGCAATCGAAAGACGTAATTACCCTTAGAAAACAACCTATTTTTAAATTTATTGTAAATAAAAAGATAATCATACTTATAATGAATAGCGCTTTTTTGTCATATGGACGTTGGTATGCTTCTGAGAAAAATGTATTATGCAAAAAATTGAGCGATATGTTATTTATTTAAATGATGAAATATAGGTCCAAATTAGTATATTTATTTACGCATACCTTTAAAATTTAAAGCGTTGAACTTTGGCAACTGGATTTCAAACGAAATGCTTATATTGGTGAGCTGCAATAAAAAGAAATACAATGAATATATAAATATGCATTTTTCTGAAATAATTTATAATTTTAAGTATGTTTAAATTTTTCACCTTGTTCGAGCCTTTTTAGTAGGAAATTCATCAAAAAGTAAATCTATTTGGGAGCTAGTAGTTGATATTGATGATGATCCAATTTCAGGCATATGGGGAGATTGTGATACTTTTTCTAATGAGGTTTCATCTGTATCGAGACTGGAGAGAGCATTTCATAGTCAAACTATTAGAGGCATTCAAAGAAGTGTTGACCTTTGAGAAGGAGTTGCCGAAGGCAGTGACAATACTATGTCTAAAGGATCAGTATCTCTGAAAATATAAGTTACTTTAGACAATGAATTATACGGGTCATCAATATGATTACTAAGCACAACTTGAAATAATTTTTGTAATATGGATATTCGAGTCATGAGAGTGAGCATACTAATAGCTAGGAGGATTGTTTAACTCACCACAATTGTTACACCACACCTGGTTTTCATAATTTGAACATTGCTTTTACATTGCGGGCATGCCTTATACCACCATTCATTTGAAACATCCACATCTATAATTGTTACTTTGCATGTGAATTTTATGTCCTGTTTTATAGATAATAAGTATAAATTGAATATAATGCAAATAACAAAATTGTAACAACTGAAGTAATTAAAAGTACCAAATTATTGTACCATATCAGTATGGATGTCTAAAGATAATAATTGTTCAATAGTTTTTCTTTCTCTCGCTTTCAATATTGCGAGCTCGACATCCTTCACTTTTTGTTTGTACAAGTTTTGCAAGAGGTGTCATCAATCTATGTAAATATAAAATTAATTTATGCGTGAAATGAAAATGTATAAATGTAATGTTTTAGTCACCTCCACTTGAAGTTTTGCACTTTAGGGATTTTAGGGTTTAGGAAAAAGCTATTAACAGATATTTCATCTGTAATATATAATAATGTCCATATAATATTATGTATGTTGACAGTAACATATATTATAATTAATAAATAAAGCAAACTTTACCATTGAACTTCGTTATAATCATAGATATGAATACTATAATAACACTGTTTGCTACATCAATAAAAACACTATCTTTAGGAAACTCAGTAACCCATTTATCCCATAAAACAATATTTAAATTTTTGTTACTGCAAATTTGTTTATATTTAGAATAACATAAGTGGACATACATAAAAGATACTTTCAAATTTCTATAAAATAAAAAACATACTTGTAGTTATGGACTTGCAAATGACGTTGTTGTGTAGTTTTACCCATATTGTCTGCTTCTTCAATGGCACCAACCATTATGATTTGACCAAGAATATCTGAAACCAATTGAAATTTTATCATTTTTATAATCTTATTTAATAAAGAATAAAGTTTAAATAATAATAATAATTTACAACAATTTTTACATTTTGACGCTTACTTGTGAGATATGTTTTGTTGCCAGCTTGAGCAATAACACTTGGACAGTGAATGAACTTGTTGGCCCTTATGCACCAAGCAGAGTGGTTGAATTAGTGACAAATTTGAAATTTTAGAGGCAAAGTCACAGAAGCTAGTTTAAAAGCAATAGTAGGAGAATAAAAGACACAAAGGATTTATAGTGGTTCAGGTTTTAACAAACGCTACATCCACTCTCTAATTTATGAATTAGGTATTTCACTATCACTAAATGATGTTTTACATAAGCTCACACCTAACTTACAATGTGTTTTACCTCGCGCTCAACCTTACAAGTGTTTTCCCAAAGCTCACACTTAACCTAAACTAGAGTTTTTCTATACAATGATCACTCTAAAACCTTGAACCAATGGTGTTTAATGGCTTACATGAAACCTCAACAACTCAATTACAAAGAATTAATGAAAGAGAAAGTTGAGAGATAAATTTGCAAGAGTTTGGCCACAATAATTGTTATTCTCTTTCATTGAAGTCCATTTGTTGGTGTATTTATAGGTTTCAACCACTAAACAAACATTACAAACAAAACTATGCACAAATCTCTAAAGTTAGTAAGTAAAATCCAACATTTAATGTTTGTCAAATAGAAGTTACAGTCGAGATAAGGAAGTCACAGTCACGATTTATGTTTATTTTTGGATTTTACTCAATCACGATTGAGATTTTTCAATTATGCCTAACGACTAATGTCACTTGGCACTATGGCATTGGTTCTTTAGAAAACTAGTCGTTTGAAACCTCTATTAAAGCTCAAAGGTCTCTAGCGCGATTCATTTGTCATGAGCACTACTGGGGTCGCGCTGGCTAACCTAAGCACTACTGCATACCGCAAACCAAATTGAAGCTTTAGAGATTTTGAGTTAGGCATGTCACAATTTCTACCAGTGAAGTAGCTGACACAAAGTTTAGACCTCTAACAAATCCTATGACACATGGCTTGGTCTAGTTGGTTGCTTGAAATCCCTCAAAAGCCATGTAAAGGAGGCTATCATGATACCTATTGCGACTTAGATCACGAAACCTTATGGTCAGTTTATGTCTCACTTTTTCTTAGATAGTGGTCGCTGCTTATTAGTAATGGCTACGATTTATGAGACAATTTTGATTCTTTCTCTATTCAACTTCCAATGAGAATCTAACTTTACTTCTGCATTAAAAAAAAAACTTAGATAAGATGTTAGAACCTTTCAATCTATGTTGTTAAGATCAAACGAAAGTTTTGACTTAAGTTTGACTAACCTAGTCTAACATAATTCAAATCTATCAAATGGCATGGGCAAATCATCTTTGTTAAGTACTTTTATAAAAGCATTTTCTAGCAATTTGATTCAAAAATAATGTGGGTTTGTTTTGTAATTGGATTGAGCTGGTCTAATTATAAAGCCAGAGATATGATATACATTTCATTTTGTAATCAACTATAAAAATGAGTGGCAAACTGCTTTGGTATTTATGCCTTGCATTGTGTCGCCCTATAAAAGCATGAACATTAATTAATAGGTAGGCATTGTAATAGGGTGCATTTAAAATAAATGTAATGCAAAAGTTTCAAAGGTGTTACTTTTAAATACATTACCTTTTCATCTATCACCAATATCTCCAAACTAAATGATTCATTTAGATTGGAAATATTAAGAATTTCCAAATTCTTACAACACATACTTTTATTTGAATATTCTTGCTTTCACTATTTACTTCTGATAATAATGTGTACATCATTGTCTTCAAATATATATTATAGCAACATATAGAACAAAAATAAGAATTGAATCCAAAAAATTGAATGAGTTATTTATATCAAAGCGATCCCAAAATGCAAACCATAAATAAAGAATGATTTTATGACTTCTGTTTAAAATAATATAACATAAATTACTAAAAGTGTTTGTGCCCAAAACATTTATTATGCAATCATTAATTGTATCATTTATATCATCATCATGTTTAATGTAATATTTTCTTCAAACAATAATGTACCTGTCTTTTTTTTTTTTAGTAAACTCATTATATAAATACAATTAAAAAAAAAAAAGCAGAACATATGAATTGAAAAAAATCAGTTGTTTTTATAAAAAATAGTAGAACATAAATCATTGAAATTTTGATATATATAATATTTATTATAGTTGTAAGCACCAAATTCTAGACCCTAGGATGCAAGCTCAATGATGAAAATCACTACAATTATTCCTAGAATATAAGCAAAATTTCAAAAGGAAGAAGAAAAAGGCATTAAAAAACCCTTGATTAAGCCTCAAAACCAACCACAAGCCCACAAGGCCAAAAGCCCAACTGCCAACCCTGGTTTAATGGGTTGTATAACCAACTATCCTAGGTTGTACAACTAAGTAGTTGGTTGTAAAACCAAGCCCTAAACCCTAGTTAGTAGAAGATTTTAAAACCCTAACCCTTGTAAAGTACATGATTGTACAACTAACCAAGTGAGTTATACATACCACTTGGAAACCCTAAATTCTAAAACTTTCATGGTCTTGTATGTTGTGGGACATGAATGCCATATAACCAGAGCCATTCTAAGCTCTGGTGCACCCTTCTTCCTCTATAAATATTGCACCACTTGAAGAGGAAATGAAGGCTTGGACAACTCTAAGTAAACTTTACCAAAACTTCTCTAACAAAATCTTCGAACACAAAAAACTCAAACTATAATCAATCCACTCTTAAATCCATGGTGGAACAAGGCTTTTTCCATTGCATCCCTAAGTATTCCCACTACATTTTGGAGGTTTAAAATATAATCAAGTGCCTTTGAAGGCAAGAAAGGCATCAAGAAGCATCCTAGACCCTTCTTTTCTCTCTCTTTTTTTTTTTCATTTTGTTTCTAAAACTAGGATTATGAAGGTTGTACAACCCTTTTTGTGGGCTATATAGACTTTTAAATGGGCTGTACAGACCACTAGTTGGTTTGTACAATCATGTTTTCTTAAGAACAAATTGTGAAAGTGTTTATTCTCCCTACTTGAATTCCTTCTTTCTTTTTGGTTATCATGGACACCTTGGGAGCCCAAATGGTAGAATATGAGATAGTTCTCATGGACAATGACCTTTATTCCACCAAAACCAAAGGTTAGGATCAAGGTTCTAACATATTTTCTTAGATAAAATATTGATGTTTTCATTACATTTGTGTTTCATTCTTTCTTCTCACCTTGAGCATTCTATTTTTTTTTTTGGTTTAACCATGATTGACTGGGGGAATTTAAATCCCTTATGACCTCAAGAACTCTCCCATATGTTGTGTCCCATATATGAAGTCTTTTTGCATATTGGCCTTATGAGTTTTCATTTCAAATTTGTGAACATCTTAGCCTTCCTCATGGCTAATGATGTGTTTAGAAATGCTTTTGCTCTTTTAGAGCATAATATAGAGGAGGGTTAAAAAAACCCTAGGATCCCATGTGCCATGATTCTTGCCCTAGACCTCCAAGGTCCTCCAAATTGCACTTACAAGTCATATTTACGGTCTTTTATGCCTTATGTTTCACATGCTTTTGACTCACTTGTTATTTGTCACTTGTGTTGCCTTTGATATGATTCATGGATGTTGGGATGTTTGAATGGTTAATTAAAGACTTAGTAACATGTTTTGGATCCTTGACTCGAAGATATGGTAAGACTTTTACATGGATCTTCTTATTTGTTTACTTTGACATGGTTATCCTTATGATGGTTACCAACCTTTGTGTTTCCTTAGGTATAGGTGCATATTTAAGTTTGACCATGAGTAACGGTCTTGATGATCATTATTTGGATTAATTATGCATTATGTGAATGATGGATATGCATGACCTCCCCTTGCCATGTTACATGATCCCTATCCCCTCGAGATTGGTTATGTGAATGATGGATATGCTAGCCTCCCATTGGCATGAAGCATGACCCCTCATTCCCTTTTTATATTAATTATGATGATGTTTTAGCGTGATTGATTGGATTACGCCAAAAGCATGTGTATGGGTGATAATCGAACTAATTAACAATATGGTTAAAATGGTAAAAGTAAACCAAAGATGTCTGAAGGTTAGATCCCAATATCTAAAAGATTTGGGGGTGCCTAACCTTTTCCCTAAGACATACCTAACTTTCAAACTTGATCTTTAATGGGGTGAAGACGAATTGGGTCTTTTAAATGACTTAGTTAGATTCAAATTTTGCTTTGCTCGGATTCTTGTCTTAACCAAAGTCGGGTGGCAACTCCACATCTTCTAGGGATGACACCAATGTATCGTTCTGCCTTGGTCCCCTATTGACCATTAAATTAAAAAAAGGCCTCAAACTCGTGTGAGGCCTTAAGGATCCCTCATTGATCCAATCACATGCCACTTTTTTAGGGTTCTTACCAATGTAAAACCCTTCATCCTCTCTACCTGCCCTGGTCGATAAAAGATGGAGTCACAAGGAAAATTCCACTTGTTCGAGTGCAACTATGAAACCTTGAAGCACTCATAGTGGCGATTGATAATTCTTTTCTTTGATTATTTTTAAGGACTAATTTTATTGCTACTTTAGTCTAATTTGGAAACAAAAATACTAGATGATATCTCACTTTTGGTTTGTATTTTGTTATTTTATAGTAATTTCTGAAAATTGAAGTTGATTAATGAATTATGAGAGTTTTTTGGATGACATTATGTAGTTTTAGAAGTTTGGTGACCAAACAAAATTTGACAGTTTAGGGATCAATTATGATATTTTTGAAAAAGAATTTCAGTCCTTTCCTAATACAATTGAGAAGTTATTTGTACAGTTTGGAAAACTGTCCATGCAATTTGGGAAGCTCACTGGGTTCCATCCTAGATTAGGGAGGATTTGTTATTAGTTTTTCCTAAATAGAGGGGGAGGATATTTTTTTCCTATTTTGAGAGAGAGTAAGAGATTATAAATAGAGGAGCAGAATTCCACTAAAGAAAAGGATGTTTTGCTTTGTTTTTTTTGTTTTTTTTTTTTTTTGAGAAGAAGTTGTCTAAAAGAGGAGAATTATTGATCATTTATCAAGTTTGAAGAGAATTAGAGGCTACAAGGGTTTTATCATGAAAATTTTTCTATTTTATTTTCTCTTTATGTTGATGTTGACTAGTAATTTATGAACTAAATTAGTTTGGTACTTGGGTATGATGAACCCTAAAATGAGTTTTGAATTATGATTTTCTTTAGATAATGCAATCTTTTCATTATTTTATGGAATTCAATTATGTTCGCTCTTATCTCCTTGAATTGATATATCAGGAATATTGATTCTTGTTTTACAATTCTTTAAATTTAGATTAAGAAATCAAGTTATTGAATATATTTAACACAATTGAAATGAGTTGCATGTAACTCTAGAGATAGCATAACATAAATCCTCTAGATTAGGCTCAAACCTAATAGTGAAATTCAAAAGAACTATAATGCGATTTTAGCAGTTTTAATTAGGAAGAAATTTCAGTTAATCAACCTAAAATTAGATGTTAATTATCTTGAGAAGGAATTTAACATACTAATGAGATTTCTACGGTTCCATAAATATTGAATTGGAATGTATTGTTGAACAATTAATTTCTTAACAAGTTTTAGGGGGATTCAATATTCGAGTATCGTTTGTCATATTGGTCACATTTTTCCTACTCTCTAGTTCATATTTTCATTATTCTAGTTTGTTGAATTATTTTATTTTAGTTTTTAATTAGTTAATTAATTTACTTAAATTTATCGGTTAAATAATAGAGAAAAAACTAATACTAATACTTTTAGTTTTTGAGGGATTGACACTCAATACTCCCACGCTATACTATACTCGATAGGTGCACTTACCTATTCAATATATAGGTGTAGGTCTTGGATCGCATCAAGTTTTTGGCACTTTTGTTGGAGACTAAAATATTAGGAACACTTTATATCTATTAATTTAGCTAATTTTTCTTTTTCGTCCTTTTTTTGGTCTCATTTTACCCTTCGTATTTTAGTCTCATTTTTTAAAATTTTGTTGTAGTTTCTACTCTTTTAAAAAAAATAAAACAATAAAAATAAAAAATTTAAAAAATTGATTTTGTTGTATGAATTTTAATTAATGTGATCTTTTTAGGGTGTTTTGTTTTTGTAGGCAAAAAAAAAAAATTTCCAACACGTACGGTTTCTGTCGCACACTTGTGCATGAAAAAGCACAAAAGGATTTTCATCCCTTTGTAGTCGTATATGTGCGGTCCAAGCCGCACATGTGTGGGGTTAGGACCACACATAGGCTGCTCTCCGAGAACAACATTATCCTAGTCCTTATGTGATTCTCAACGCACTAATGTGCATTGATGCGCATAAGAGGAATATTAAAAAACAAATAATAATAATAATAAATAATCAAAAAAATAATAAATAAATAAAATTTTGCAGCCACAACTCTCCTATTTTTGTAACCAAATCTTCATCAAATTTCGATCCGAGCTGCCCTTTTTGGCGCCGTCTCCACCACTTGCATCTTGAGATTCTAAGGAAGTTTCCTAGTTTATTTGTTTCTTTTTCTTTTTCTTTTTCCTTTTCTTCAATGTGCTATTTGTTTGTTTTATCATGCTGAAAACTTCTCCTCTACATTGAGGACAATGTGTCTTAACTATAGGGGAGGGTTTATATTGTTTGATAATTTTATTTTTTTTTTATTTATTTTATTTTAGTTTCTTTATATATATATATATATATATATA
>CATIWR010524641.1:0-20398 GCA_949677035.1 Omphalea diandra | reverse complement strand
TAGTTATGAAACTCACAATTGAGATCACACTAGTTTCAAGAAATTTATCCCCTTTGGGCAGATAAACTCTCTAAACTAATGCACCTCTAAGCACAAATAGCTTCATCTCAACAAGCTCTCCCAAAATCAATGCACCTAATAACCCCCTTTGGGCGGGTTATTATATACATTAATTTGAAATTTTCTTTTTATAACAAGTACTCCCAAAATTAATTTATCTGCTAACTCCATTTGGGCAGGTTATTAGATACATTAATTTGGAATTATCTCTTCGCAAAAATTAAAAAATAACTCTACGAATTTCAATAGATGTCTCACTTTGGCGTTAACACCCACATTAATCCATAAAATTATTTTTAATTAGAGATTTATAATAGCCCAATTAAAATACATACTGAACACAAATATATATTTTCAAAAATACACAAGGTATCAAACACAATATTCATTAATTTTAAACTCATTATTATTTTCTCATATATGTGCAAAATAAATATTTATTATTTGTTTATTTAATTTTATCAGAAAATTAATATCACTACATAATAAACTGACAATTAACCTATATATATATAAACCACCTAAATATATACATATATATTAATAATTATTGAAATTAAAATACATTATGATGAAACATAAATATAAGTTGCTTATATAAATATTTTCCGCATAAGAAACTAATAAGTAATTTTATCAGTTCAGTTGGCCACGTTCCAAGTTTGCGAGCCCTGCGGTTATGGGTTCGAGACCCACGACACGCATCTACTTCCCTTCTTTTTTTTTTTTTCTTTATTTCGTTTCACAAAATCACAAAACGCCGATTTATCTGTAATTTTTTCTTTCTTTCATTTCACAGAATCACAGAACGCTGGTTTATCGGCAAGGACGCCAATCTGTTTTCGGCATCAACTTCATCAACAACCAAAAAACAACAAACAATCACAACAAAGATTGAAAGCAAAGCATAACAAATCCATCACCATCGCTTTCCGGCTCATCCTTTCTATTTGAGCAGTTCAAAGATCGGCAACAAGAACCAAATATTCAACACACACAACAACACAAATTAAGAATCAGCCAAAATCATACAGTCACTAAATCACAATGCAACAACGCAAATCAAAGAACCGACCAAATAAGATCAAACACAAAACAAAGAGAAACATGTCGATAACTGAAGGAAATCGAGAATTAGGCAAAACAAATTTAGGGTTTCTATCAGTATAGGTTCTCATCCGATGTCGTTTGCTCGTCAGGTTTGGAACCCAAAATTGGCCTCTGTTTCTGTCTTTCTCCGTTTAGGTTTTTTTGGAAAACAAAAAAAACTTTTCTAATCGCAGAAGAAGAGAGAAAAGAGAGGGAGAAAAGAACAAAAAAAATTTTGCAGGATCTGGCAAATACAAGTTTCGAACCCGCAACCTCCTAAGCAAATAAAGCAATCATCAACCGTCTGAGCTAACACATTAACTTGTTACGGTAATATCAAATCAAATATATCAAATGTGATTCACTCATGGTTGGATAACCTAATTTCGACCAATTTTTTTTATTAACAATACAAAACATCTAGAGTTCTAAATCATGTACCACAATCTTGCTCTGATACCACATGTAACAATTTAATTCAGGATTTTGTACATACATTTAGAACACCAAATCTAACAATTAAACAAAAACAAATTGCGTACCTATCTCCGCGTTGAATCCCAAATTGTTTTGAGCCATGATTACAAACGCTGAAATTAAACCACTTGAATAATATGTCAGAACGGTTAAAAATTAAATCTGAGTCTTTCTCTCCTTGACCTTCTCAAAGACAGCTACAATGGGCGTAACAACTAGGGTTTTTCGTTATGAAGACAGAAGATGAGACTTAGCCTATTTATAATAAATTTTAACAGACCTACCCATCACAGGTCTATGTTAAAATGAACTTACACTAACCGTTTTCTATATCGACCCACAAAAGGTGTCACAAGCTCATAACTCAATTGATCACATTTTAATTGAGCTTACCCCAAATCAATAAACTATATTATATAGTCCATTTTATAAATAATTAAATAAATTTATAATTAATATTAGCCAATATAAAAATTCCAACATTATTGAATTGTGTTATTTATATACGAGCAAAGAGAAAAGAAGTTGGAACTAACTAACTAGTTAGCTATTATCTGTAACAAATTAACAGGTTAAATAACAACTTCTAGAAACTAGTGCAGCTGAGCCATTTAAGCAACAGAAGTTCCTTTTGAGCTGAATGAGCTATCACTAGCTACTATAATCTGAGCTGAAACATGGAGTTTTACTCCAACCCGTTGACAGCTGCATTTGGGGCTCATGCTTCAGATTAACCCACACTTTCCATATCTCCCTTCAACATCACCACCGTTGCTATAATGCCGAATTTAGGACATCGGGCTTCGATTTCGATTTCGATGTAAATTTAATCAAATGTAAGTTCTCTCCCTCACTACTGTTTTGATTATTGAGAATTAATCTAAATTTTCCATTTCGAATTATTTCAGGTGTGTTTGCAGCTTTTGGGCAAAATACTACAAGAAATTCTATCTGTTAATTGATAAGAGATTTCTCGATGTAAGTTTTGTGCGCCAAAAGTTGATTTTTTAAGAACTCATATTTGAAAGTTTGGCAAAAAGTTATTGAATTGGATTGAAAATGTACATGTACTACCTCCATGAATAGCTAAGAATATCTTCAAAACTTGAACATGTTGTCGTTTAGAAATGCCAAACATGCTCTTTAGCTACTACTTATGAGGATTCTTGATTGACCAATTTGAATCATCAATTGGTCGTAAATGAAATATAGGAAGTAGCTGGTGTTGTTCATTATCCAATGATGCTATAACTAACCTGAGAATTTGTCATTCAATATACTTATATCTTTTATATGGATGCTCGGCAACAGCTCTACATTCTGTTTTCATCAATGGAATTAAGGACTACTGCAACAACTGCTGCAGCTCACAAAGATGTTGGTGGCAATGTAATCAATGACTTGATGATGCCTGAAATCCTATGCAATCTGCCTCTGAAATCTATTGCAAGATTCAAGTGTGTTTCCAAGTCAATGGCACCAGATGATTCTTGATTACTGCGTCCCCAGCTATTTAAAGGCACATGTCCAACTCCTTGTAGGCCCCAATGGTAGAGATGGCCACATAAATTATATTGACAATAGGCGAGTTCTTTATTTGTGTGGTGACTTCTTGCAATACTCAATGACAGCGCATGACCTATTGGATTGCTGTAATGGTCTGCTACTTCTACGCTCTGATAGAACATCTTATTTTGTTTGCAACCCCTTGACCAAGCAATTTGCAAAGATTGATAAAGAGAAACGGGTATGTCCTCCTAATCATGCTGCATTGGCTTTTGATCCTAGTATATCCCCTCACTTCAAGATTGTTCAGTTCGATTTTCCTAACAACCAGCTGGGGGTGTTTTCCTCGAAGTCCTGGAATATTTGGACCCTTTAAAATTTGAGTTGGAAGATGCCTTGGATGGCGTGAATTGGGATAAGAAATCCGTTTACTTCAATGGGGCAATTTACAAATTGGCCGATTCAGGACACTTGGTGAAATTTTCGATTGACGAAAAGATGAGTGTTAGTGAGCGTGTTAAGGCCATTAAGCTTCCTGGGAATGACATGAGTAGGAAATGCTTTGGGGTGAGTAATGGAACTTTATATTATGCCAATGTGGAGAATGCGAATCTGCAAATTTGGATGCTCGGTGCTAGCAATGCAGATGAACATGACTGGGTTTTAAAGCATAGGGTGTCATGCCAAACAGCAGCAAAAGGTTGTGGCATTAATTCTATTCACCCTTGCGCTGTTCATCCATTTTCTGACATTGTGTTTCTTGGTTGTAATGGTGGGAAATACCCCAACATCTATTGTTATGACTTCACCAGCCAGAAGCTGGAGCCTCATCGCAAGCTGTTTTCCGTAGCAACTGAAGAAGATTACAGTTATTGTTCATTCTATCCTTTTGTCTATTGCATGGGCACTCTAGTGACAGGCAAATAGAAGTCATCAGTTGCTCGACCTAATTAAGGTCCCATGTTTGAATATCTAGTTTATGCAGTGTTGTATGTTGCTTTTGTCAAAAAAATTTCTAGGCAAAGTGAATGAATTAAATCAGATTCTGGTTTGGTATTTTAAATTTCAATAGTTTTATGTTCATGTCAATGTAAGACCGAGTAGGTTTTGGTGCATTTTCGTAGTTCACATTTTTTTTTTCGGTCGTTGGGTATTACAACATTGATTATCAATTACACTCATTAAGGCCAAAATTGCAATTTGACAGAATCGAGCGAGAGACACTTGGATCCATTAAGCAAAGGGTCATGTGCCATAGTTATCATTATTGATTTAATTGATTGACATCATTGGATTGAGAATAGCGTATAACTGCATAACAAAGATGACGAAGAGACATTATATTTGTACTTGTCAATGTAAAAAGTTGAAAATTGGTAACCATCTACATGAAGAAAGAAGTTGTTGAAGAATCTAGAAGTAATTTGGAGAAAAACTATTAAGCTTGTATTAGCTATTAAGTAAAGTACCAGCAGTTTATATACTATCTTTACACGTGTGAAGTCACTAATTGTATCACAAAACTAACTAATATACAGCCCTACAGTTATTTGTAAAGATATTTTAGAGTTACCCTTTGTTTGGAAAATTATAATGAGAGGAAACAAAATAAAAAGGTAAAATAAATTTTATTTTCTTTCCTTTGTTTTCCTTCCTTACTTTCTTGTGTTTAGATAAAAAAGGGAGGAAATAAAATAAATTGTGTTTTCCCTCCTCATGTTTGGATAAAATAAGAGGAAAGAAAATTATTATCTCATATATTTTCTATTTTGTCATTTATTTAAGAAACATCGTCCATGTTTTTATGGTCAATTAGAATTGAATGCATGTACATTGATATATATCAGTAATATATATTAACATATATATCAATACAGATTCTGATACAAACATTAGCGTTTATACTGATATATATCAGTTTATACTGATATATCAATATGTCGTTTTTTTTTTGGAAAGTAGATATATTAGTATATCAATATAATACTGATATATATCAGTATACTGATGCACTATATATATATAGGGGGAAAAAAATTCTTCCTTGACTAGCATATTTGTTGTTTTCATTCATATAAACATAGTTATTGTTTCTTATTTTTCATTTTTGCTGAGAAAAATAGAGATAAAAATGTAAATTTACAAAAATTCATTTCACTCTCTCATTTTTTCTCTCTATTTTGGAGAGAAAATAAAAGACATAAAATATATAATATTTTCCTTCCTCTTGAATTTTCCTTCACTTTCCAAGGGAAATTCTTTTCTCCTCTTATTTCTCCTCTTTATTTTGATTTCTTCCTTGTTTTCCCTCATCCCAAACATAGGGTTAAAGTCGAGATTAAAAATGACTAATTAAATATCTAAAATCATACTATATATTTTTAATTTTCTCGTTTATTTATCTCAAAATTTTTTTAAAAAAAAACCCTTAAAAGAAATAACATTTATTGTTGGATCCACTTTTGAGGCTAGCATCAAAACTTTGTTGAAAAGATTTTACTGCTCCATCTAATTTCACGTCACTAAAGGCCATTTCACTTTTGATTTTCAATAGCATTAAAAAAAAAAAAAGTCAAAGTCATTGATAATAGCGAGATTTGTCTCAAATGTTGTTTAAAAAACAATAGCCATAAGTCATATTCTAATTCTTTGCAAAAAGAAAAGCCCCTTTGAATGAAACTTAATACAAAATTTTCTCAACATTTTGTAAAACTCAAATGAGAATACATCTTCGATTTACCAAACCCTCCTTCTCTTTTTATTTCGAAATGTATTTAACAGAAAATGTAGAATATTTTAGAGGGAAGAACTCTTTCGTTAACGGAAGCAATGTGAGAGATTACTTTAGTAGCTTTTCAAAAATTAAGGCAACTTGGGTAAATCGCGGAAATAAGTGATACTGGGCGGAGTGAGTGGACTACTTTCAAATTGGTTAATGGTTAATTAAAAGTGACTAATTAATTTTTCTGTCTAGGCGTCTACTAAATATGTAGACTGATAAACTACTCACAACTAGAGAGTGGACGAAAAAGAAGTTGGTAAGGATACGAATGCATACTGATATGAGTTGCGTGACTATTATCTTCCAATATGAGTTTGGTGGACTTCAGGTGAGATCTAAGGAAGTGGATGGACATAAACCAAGAGAAAAAAAAAAAAAAATCATTGTATTGGTGCTGCTACTAAGTATACAAGGTTATTAAATTGATTGACATTCTTGTTCGACACAGTAATGACAATGGTCTTTACAGGATTTAAGATTTGGATTAACTCACAGCCAAAGAGACTGAAATCGGAAGACCAGCATGAAAGGAATTGAATCAATTACTATATATTTAACAATAATCTCCAGTATATGTAAGGATAATTCTATGCTGCCACCTCAATGGAATGGAGGCAATAATAAACTAATTAAGCATGCAAAATAATGCATAAAAGTTAAGCATTGCCCATTTCACTTGTATCCTATCAGAGTTTTAGTATGATCCTCTGTAACTGATACATACCAATAAAAACCTTCCAATGATTAATACTGTTTAACCCCGTTTAGATTTACTATTATCCGAGGATGGCTTCGAAGTAGCAAGAGCCAGCCACGTCCCTACTCCAACGGGCAAGAGCGAAGATGTGGAAGACGAGCAGCTTCCCTGTTGCTGCTGTTCAGGGTGCTTTATCATCTCCTTTCCTTGATCACCCCTCTCCCATAGGCCCTTCCTTTCCTTTGCAGGTGACAACTGAAAATAAATCGGAACATGAAACGGATCGTGAGTCATAACTATAACATTAGCCAATGTTAAAATCGCAAAAAACTCGAATTTTTCTGTACTACGTACACATGGCATGGCAGTATTGGTGGACATAGTCTGCTGGCTTCTTCTTTGGTACGTGACTAGATAAGAGGAGGTCTGCCCATGAGACTGCTGAGACCCATAAACTCCATTGTCAAGTTGGTTGCTTGGTGGTTCATTGAGGTTGATCAGAGTGGTTTTGGTAGTGGCGCTGGTGCAAACAGTAGAGGTAGTACTACTGATGCTGCTATTCTCGTTGTGAGTGCTGTAAACCTCACGGGGAGAAGGAATTGGTCTGGTGACAGCTTTGGGTAGAGCAATAGTGACAGGCCCCTTTTCAGTCAATGGCTTCACAGGGGAAGTAGGGACGGAACCATGGTGTTGTACAGGAGTAGGGAGCAAGTGGGGTTGCGTTGCTGATTTGGAGGAGACAGAGGGCGGTGTAGAGACTGAAAAGAGGTCTTCAAAGTGGACCACAACTTGGCGCTCAGGCGATGTGAAGGCCATGTTTGGCCACAAGAAAGTCCCCTGGGGCTTGCACATCCTGAACCCACTCTTCAATCTTTCTATTTTTGCTGCTTTGTCCTCGGTTGGTGGTGTTTCATTGCTTCCTGCCTCCCCTGATTCTGTTGCTTCTTTCATCTGTTGCATCACTTCTTTTCTCTTTCTTTCAGGGCCTGTTATTGCTGTTGATTTTGGTAATCCAATTGGTGCAGTTCTTTCAATTGATTCTTTCCTGTTTGGTTCCTCTATTCTTGTCTTTAAGTTTCCCATTTCTTTCTGCATTAATCACATCCCATAATACAATCATAATAATTTTTGTCACATCAGTAAATGCACCACAAAACATTCTCTTAAGAAATCAATATATAGACCAATGTAATAAACAATCACGGTGAAATTA
This sequence comes from Omphalea diandra, assembly GCA_949677035.1. Lineage (NCBI taxonomy): Eukaryota > Viridiplantae > Streptophyta > Magnoliopsida > Malpighiales > Euphorbiaceae > Omphalea > Omphalea diandra. The sequence goes on along the minus strand of CATIWR010524641.1, from coordinate 12,574 downwards.
TTCATCAAACATTCATTTATGGATCTATTTATGATATTTTTTAGCTTGAAATTGAGCAATTAAATACCGTTAAAATCTATCCATAACATGCTAGCATCATTTTGCTCTTGTTACATTATTGAAATAAACAACAAAAATAGCATATAAATGGCTACCAGGTTGATGTATGAAATCAGATGGTCAATTCATCGTCTTTGACATATTTGGGTTCTGATGATCCTATACAATAGTTAAAGAAAGATAGCAAGTGAATTAAATGGACAGGCTTTCATACCTCCATCTCACACAAAGATTGTGAAATTTCCGTCATTTGCCTCTCAATCTTAGCCTTCTTATTCACCAAATCAATATACATTTCCTGCAAAAGGAATTATATGGTCAAGAGAAAATTTTGGGTTGGCTAAAATCTGTTCCAACTTTCAGAATATACCTTTAGTGGAGTTAATAAGTTGTGAAGCTCAATGTTGTGACTACCAACAGAAGTAACTGGGGCAGTCACGATAGCTAATTCTTCCTCATGCTTTTTAGATGCCAGCTCCTTCATGTCTCTGTTCATCAAACCAAAACAAAAATCACTACACATGCAGTATCGGCAGTAACAGAGAAAACAATGCAGCAGTAGTACTACTTAATTAGATTAGTAGAAGTAAGCTAATTAATAAGCAGAAACACCCCCCCCCCCCACCCATAAAAAAAAAAAAAAAAGGTTAAATGATTACTTTTGCATTTTAGCAATCTGGTTCTTGAGCTCCTTAATCTGGTTAGCACAAATAGGGTCCTGAGTAGGGTTATCACCAGTCACCCAGCCAGGTGGTGGAATCCAATAAGGATCCTGAACCCCAGCCTCCTTTCTAATATCAACTAAATTGGCTTTCTCCAGCCAATACTCCATTGACCCTTCTGCATTGTGCCGCCTCCTAAACCTCTCTTCACCACCAGGGGCCACCTTCCCTGCCATATGTTTAAGCAAATGGTCTAGCAGACCTGTGTCACCAATTAGCCTCCTTGCCTGAGTCCTCAATTCTGGCCTTAAAATTGGCTTCCCAAACACTGCGCCCTGTTCTTTCATAATCTTCAACATGTTGACCTCAGCCAACTTATACCTGCACATCAAATAAATCATAAATATGACCCCATGATTAAACCAAATAATTCACTGCTAAACATAAAAGAAACACATTCTTTAGATATTATTATCACCTTTCCGCAGACCATCTGTTGATTGAGTTTTTAATAACTTTGAGTTTCTTCTTCTGCCTATTGTAAACCACAATTTGTTGATTCTTCTTTTCACGTTTCGGCATTTTCCTCTTCGGAGTGCTCCAGTTAGACGAAGACCCATGATTTTTCTTCCTCTTGCGATTCACTATCTCGGTTTCCTCCTTCACGTCATCTCCTTCGCTTTCTTCACTTTCCACTAGTTCATCTGCCTTCCCTTCTTCTTCTTCTTCTACTAGTACTACTTCTTCTTCTTCTTCTTCTTTTCCTTTGGATAAAAGCAGATCACGCTTGTCTTCCACATGCCTAGCCAAGTACCTGACCTGACGGCGCTGGCCCCACTTGACCATCCCGATGCCCTTCAGCGCAGAACAAAGAGACTCAGACTTTTTAAACCTGAAATTATTAGAGGGGCCCGAGACTGATGAAATTGAAGGAACGGCCCAAAAATTCCAGAGATTTTTCTTCTGACTAAGTTCCTGAGGCGATATTCGCCTATAAAGTGCTTCTGCTGCTATTTCCGATCCTATAGTGTACTTTTGGTCGAGTGCAGGCACCTTCTTTGCATCTGGTTTGGTGCAGTTAATCTCAGAAAAATAAGACTGGAGAGAGTAGACGCTAGGAAATCTTATCGACACCCTCATTCTCGTCTTGTCGTTCACCTGAAAGAACAAAACCCCAAACCATTGAAAACAAGGACGCAAAATCCAATAAAAATAGAAATGGGTGTATTATATTATACCATGACAATGCGGATGGACTTGAGATGATCTGGAAATTTAGGAGGCAGCTTGGAATGATCAACTTGATAAAAACAACTGACTTTAATGTGGTCTGCAGGATCTGCTTCCATAAAACTAAGCTGATGATTGGTGGAGAAAGGAGTAGTAATACTAGTACTAGTACTAGTCTGAGGTTGAAGAAAGGACATGGAATAGAAGAAATAATCAGAGATGAAGAGGACCAATACAAGGAGAAGGTATTGACAGTATTTGTCGTTCTTCTATATATACTCTCTTTTGCGATATCCTCGGGCCTTCAGTCTGGTGTTGCTGCTGCCTTCTCTACGACATCATTTTCTGCATGCAGAAAAGCGAATATTTTATGAAATCACCCACACGCGCATAGGGTGTGTGCGAGCGGGCGGTCGGGCGGGCGCTCTGTGATCTGTGATTTTGTAATCATAACTTTGGAGGGAAATCTTCTTTCTAGAGGCAGTTTTTAAAGGCAGGCAGACGTGAACGGGTTCTTGTATCGCGTGAAGAAGCAGCAGTAAAGGCAAAGCAGTTGGGGCGCGTGTGAGGAAAAATGAGAGTGGGGGTTAAGGCGAAGATGGGAGTAACAGAAAAATGGAATCGTTGGAGAGATGGTTAGAGTGAGGCCAGTGTGTATAGTGTAGGTGTAGCAGCCTCATCATCGTCGATCTCAATGACCTAACAGACTACAGAACAGAAAACACCAGTTAATTAATATTTTTAAAGAACACCAATGAATATAAAAGGAAGCTAATTAAATTAATTACTTTCAAGTTTAATTGGAAGAGATATGCGTTGCGTGTGTATAATCAGAGTCCTATATATCAAACTGGAAACGAAAAAAGAAGCTTATACGCCATTAAGTTGGCGAGTGAGAGTGACTGTTTGGAGAGTGAGAAAAAAAATACGAAAAAGAGAGAGAGAAAAATGCAATTCTGTTATAAGCACAACCGAAACGAACAATGGTGTGCGGTGCATACTTGAGACAGTGGGGAGAGAGTATGATAATCACTATATTTGATCGTTCTCACGTGAGACTCCGTGTTCCCGCGGTCCCCCCACCCAACCCGTTTCCAAATTACCTCTCTATCCTTGATAGTTTCTCAAAGCACCCTTTTTAAGAAATTTTTCTTAAATTGGATGACATGGGAAAATTATATTGTGATCATTCTTGATTGTCTAATATACTTACAGGCAACTAATGCAAATTAATAACTACGGGAGTTTACAGTCATTTACAAATGGTCACACACACAGAAAGATCTTGCCCACAAACGTGTGGGAAAGACCCTTATAATACAAGGCTTTTGTTTCACATGTCAGTACAATAGGAGTGATAATTTTGTAACAATTTCGTTGTATATAATACAAGGCTTTCGTTTCACATGTCAGTACAATAGGAGTGATAATTTTGTAACAATTTCGTTGCATACAAACAAATAGCGGCGGAGCCAAGGGGCTAGGGGCTTCAGCCTCCTTAGCCGTCGGCGAGACTTGAAGGCGTGATTGGGGGCAGACGTTCAACCCCTATCACGAGAGACAAAAGAAAAAAATAGAGATTGCTGAAAGAAGAAGAAAATCAGTCTCCTCCCCCACCCAAAAAAGAAAAAGTTAATTCCTTTTTTTGGTTAGTTTTTAGTGTGGAAAACAGTTTTTTTTTTTTTTTTCTCATTTACTCAAACGACGCCGTTTTGAGAAAATGGTAAAAAAAAAAAAAAAAAAGAAAGACAAGGTTATTTTAAGCTCGTCTCTCGCCCATGCCCTCCAAAACGCAGTTTCTTCTCATTCCAGATCTCATTCTCTCTTAATTCAAAATTTTCTTTTTTCTCATTTAATCATTTTTTTCTCCAAAAAATATTTAAATTATTCTCCAAAAATTTAATTTTCATCAATTTTTTAGGCTAACCTATCAAACATTTCAAAATTTTGCATTCAATCAAAAGTGAGTTATACCATTTTTTTAATTTTTTTTTCTATATTTTCACTTTTCTTATATCTTTTATATTTTAATTCACTTAGTTTTATATTAAAAATATGTCATTCACCTTTTTTTCATATTTGTTAAAATTTGTGAATTGATTGAATTTGAAATAAGAATCCTAATTTAAAAATAGAAAATTTAAATTAAAAATATGTTGTGTAATAGGAACTCTAATTTAAAAATAAAAAATTTAAATTAAAAATATATTATGAATTGTGAATTATAAATCTTAATTGATTTATTTTGAATTAAAATATTATGAAGTTACTGGGAAATTTATTAAAAATAAATAATTTATTGTGAGTTATAAATAGAAAATTTAAATTAAAAATATATTATAACTTGTGAATTACAAATTTTAATTGATTTATTGTGAATTAAAATTATGAAGTTATAGTAAAATAGACAATTTATTAAAATAAATAATTCATTGTAAATTAAAAAATAAAAATTTAAAATAAAAATATTATGAATTGTGAATTACAAATTCTACCTGATTTATTATGAATTTATATTTAATAATGAGTGAGCTCTCCTCAAATAAATCACTAATTCGCCACTGTAAACAACCATGACAGTTTTAACAATCCCTGCCAAATACTTTTGCGCTTTTGACCCTCAAGATCATTTTATGGCACAAACAGAGGTTCAGCGTTCAGTCTAGCCAGAAATTCGATGAGCATCTTCTTATTGGAGAGTTATCAAACTGAAGATAATGCAAAAAGTTTTTTATTATCAGTAATATCCAGATTATCCTGGAATAACTAATTACAAACAGTAGACTTTATTAGGAGTAGGAGTAGTAGTAGTAGTAGATTTTATCTTAGACAACCTATCATGTTTCATGTGCAAAACAAGCCAGTGTTGATTCCTCAAATAAGGGTTCAGCATTGCTGCTGGTGAAAAGAACATTCGCCTCAAGGTATCAACACAACTGATCCAGATGTTTTTCGACCCTCAAGGTCTGCATGTGCTTGTGCTGCCTGAGAGAGAGGGTATGTGTGGTTTACTCGAACTCGCAAGACACCCGATGCAATGCTGGCAAATACCTCTCCAGCAGTTTCTAGCAGCTCATCTCGAGTTTCAGTGTATAGCATGAGGGACGGCCTTGTCAAGAACAATCCTTTTGGCGCAAGCGCTGACAATGGAACTGGATCTGGTGTACCCGATGACTGACCAAAACTCACCGTTTACCCACGAGTCTTCAAGCACACCAATGATCCCTGAATATCACGACTTGCATATAAGAAATTAAGAACTCTCAGCTGACAAAATATAAGTAGTGTCAGGTGCAACTTGGCTCTGAATAAATCGAAGCCATTTAACAAATCATTCAATTATACAAATTTGTAAATAACCTAAGTTATAACCTTCTCAAGCAAAGAAAATGTGGGTTTGAAAGATCAGAACTTGCAGAGAAAAATAAAGTTTAAGATTAGGTGCAACTCTTGTAAATTGTAACTATAACTGCTCTGGTCCTTGGGTGGGTACTATAAAGTATAATCCATATGAAGGTATTCAAAAAAAAAAATGGAAAATTGAACCTATTACAGATATGGTGCTATTGACTAAATATGAATCACTCACACAAATGCCAGTTCAAATTACAAACATTATTCCCTCCCACATAACCACCTTATATTACCTGAAATGTGTCTTTTCCCACAGAATCATAGACAACATTGACCCCACTGCCTGATGTGATCTCATTGACAAGGGCAACAAAATCTTCTTCTTTATAGTTAATTACATGGTGACATCCATCATCCTTGGCTTGTGCAGCCTTCTCCTTGGTTGAAACCGATCCAATGACCATGGCTCCAAGAGAATTTGCCCACTGGCATAACAGAGACCCTACTCCACCAGCTGCCCCATGAACAAGGATGGCATGCCCAGGCTCAACATGCAATACAAAGAGAAATCAGACAAATGTTCCTATTGAAAAGAACAAACAATCTACTGCAAATTATCCTTTGGAAGAAACGTTTTCAGAGCATCTAATTAAAACAAAGTCCATGCTGCCAAAAATCAAAAGTAGTTTGAAGAAAAGATGAATACTGAAAACAAGATAAAGATCATAGCTTAAATTTGTACTTTGGCCTACACTGGTCTATACACAAAAATATATAATAATGCCGTGTATGCATTGGTAATGTTCAAGCACCAATAGAAAAGATGAATACTGAAAACAAGATAAAGATCATGGCTTAAATTTGTACTTTGGCCTACACTGGTCTATACACAAAAATATATAACAATGCCGTGTATGCATTGGTAATGTTCAAGCATCAATATAATAGTCATGCAGTAATGCTAGTGTGATCCATATTCAATCATAAGGAACCTCAGCAGGCATATCTATACCTTTCTGATACATAGAGGCCAGATTTTAATATCATGTCATATTACATCCACATTTTCAAATTCAAAATAATTTTACAACAAACTAATCACACTGGTAAGATTTATTAAGACTTTCTGAGATATAAGTGCACCAGAGATAGAACCTGCCTTGAAGCAACGGCAGAGTAGGAATTGAGCAGTCATGCCCTTAAGCATAACCGATGCTGCAACAATAGGACCAATGGAGGAAGGAACAGGGACAACCTTGTTTGCAGGAATCCTCAGCATAAGAACCCATAGGAGTGCCAGCATAGGCTACAAAATCTCCAGCTTTCCTTCCAGTGAGTCCAGGGCCCACAGCTATCACCTCTCCAACAGCCTCCATACCTGTAAATATAAGATGATATATAATGGCTTTAGGTGAGACTACCTTTTCAATGCCCTATAACCCAACATCAAAAGGTAGAATAGAAAATTGGTTAAGAATAACGGGACAACTTTATAGTACTCTAGCAACAGTTAACTAAGAGATGCACCAAAAAAGTTTGCTAAGATTCTAAATTTCATACATTTATGGTTTTTTTTTCCAATCACTTAATGATTTATGGATTATAAAACCCATTAAAAGGTACAAATTTCTTCATTATGGCATTTAAATTTCAGAGGTAGGGAATGAATATTCCTAAAGTCTATATTTCCAATTTCCATTGAACGGCAATGGCATAACAATAAAAAAAGTTGTGGTTATTAACTTATATGATAAGTTGGCTTTAAGCTTTTAGGATAGTAACCAAAAACAAATTCCATATGTATCCCCAACAAATATCATATTTCAAGATTGATGTGAACTTAAAATTCCCCAGCAAAAGTGTATATATGACATTATTTTTATCACTCCCAAATTTCAGAAACAGCTATAGATAAGTTTGAGATGAATTTCTATCAAACTCTCACTTCTTTTGGTTTGTTACCTCTCCAAACAAGGAGGATTTGAGTCTATTTGTCACTATTAGGAACTCCTCACCTCCTTTCTCCAATCTCCTTTTGTCCTAGTAGAAAATTTTTCCAAATTTCTTTGTTTCATTTTGATTGTAGGAATGTGTCATAAAAAAAAAAAAAAAGGAACACGTGTTATTTCCAATTAGTTCGAAATGCAGAGTGATGTTTTCTTTTTTCTTTTTTCTTTTTTTTTTTTCAATCCTTAGATTTGAATAAAGGCATAATAACAATGATCACCCAACCTACAACTATTATAATGCTCTTCCTTCTTCTGAGTGACTTTTCCAGTTCATTGCTACAAAGGAATCTTAGATCAGTGGCTTTTTAAGATGAGTTATTTTCCAAGCAAAGTAGGACATGAAAACTGTCAGTGAAAAGCCCAACTTATCATGTTATGGCATTTTAAAAACAGACTATGAGAGGGACATAACCAAGAGAATACAAAAAGTTGCTTAACCTTTTTGGGGGAACTTAAACTATTGAAAAAACAAAGAAATAACTTTAATGCTTAGCATGCAAAAAAAATAAACCTACATAAACATAAAACAAGAAGCAAATTAAGTTATCATCAATGTAACAGTAAGCACACAAGGTGCAATCTCCATCAGAAGCATTTGTTACTCATAATATCTTTATTTATTGAAAAAAGAAATTAACAAATAATGATTTACAATTCCCTCCTTCCAGTGATATATCCATTCAAGTAGCAGTGAACAAAGAGGGATATAGTGAAACCTGGAGTAAAAGGCATTAAGGAAGCCTTATAAACTCTTTCCTGAAGTAGATATCAATGAAATTAAGGCCAATAGCTTTGTTTTTCATACGTATTTCACCGTCACCTGGCTCACCTATATCCACATCCTCCCATTTAAGAACCTAGTGTTATCACACACAAACACAAGTAAGCGAAGATGATTAACTTAAGCCTAAGCAGAACAACCACTGTTGTCAAACATGAAAAATCCAAAATAATTATACAGAGTGCAGATATATGGAACCAAAAACGCACACTTAGCATTGGGGAAAACAAAAATACTGCATATGCATTATTTAGATCATTTGGTGAACCATAATAAAATTAAAACCAAACTTCGCTAACTAAAAGTGCCAATAGCCGAATACAAGTTGCCCACACTTAACAGAAGCATAAATAATAATTATCCATCAAATTCAAACACATCAAAAAAAACATTGAAAAAACAAGAATTTGAACGACCCAGCAAAGGTAAGAAGGACAAAAAAAAAAAAAAAACCAAGAAATGAAAGAAGCCACGCCTAATCATAAGTTTGAGATAGGACTATACACAAGTGCAGAAGAGAGAGGAAAGAAACAGACCTCAGGTCCACCAAGCTCATGAACCTTAATAGCTTTGACCATTTTCGGTGTTGCGACTGTTGAGGCAACCACTCTTACGATTGATTTTGATAATGATGATTTCAGATGGGGATTCTAATGAGATGGAAGAAGAAGGCTTCGTTTTTGTTTAGGTAACACAAGTGAGGCGTACTTCCAGAAGTTGAGTCTCAAAAAACTGACACATAAAGCGTCTAATTTTCTTTAAAATATGGATGTGGCCTAACCCGTCAATTATTGAACTCATTTTGACATATTATATTGAAAAAATAAAAATATATAAATGTATTATATGATTTAACATTTTTGTACTTAAATATTGAAGTTTAATTGATGACGATCTAATATTCAATATTAAGACATTAAAGTTTTAATTTGTTATGATTAATGAATTTTGATTTATTTAATTAGAAGTTTAAAATAATTTTAGGATCAATTTGCTCAAATTTAATTTTAAAATTAATATTTTACTAATTTATTTAGATTTTTGTAATTGATAATTTAAAATTAATTTTTTAAGCATATTGTTAATTTTTGTATTAGTGGATCATTTATTAATTTTTTCATGTAATTTATAAATGCTTATTTACTTGTATGGATTTTTTTTGATTAATTGTATTGCAATATAAAATTCAGACTCTGAAAAATATTCTGGCGCATCTCCGGTCCAGTATTTTTTGTGCAGGAGTGAGAAGATAATTCTAAACTTCATTAATTAATAAACTAGTTTCTGATTTATTTACTTTGCAAAGCCCCTTAAGAAACGCTTTTTTTTTTTTTTTTCATGTCTAGTGGATTTATAGAAAAGCTGTTAACATTGTATTCCATTATTTTGGGTAGAAAAGAAGATATATGATAATGTTTCAGTTTGATGTTTGCAAAATCAAAATAATTGAATCAAATTGGATGTTTTCAATTATGTTTGATTTGATTTTATAAATATTTCAATTTCATTGGGTTAGCTTTTAATAATATTTTAATTTTTTAAATTTTACTTTGTTCGGTTTGATTTGAACCAAATTGTCCAAATACTTACTCAATAATTAATTAAAAATATATATATAATAAAAGACAAATATTTTAAAAGAAAAAAATTAATTATTTATCTAAATAAAATGATAAAAATTTAAAATAATTTAAATAATATTACTTTAAAAATTATTCATTTGATATTTTATGTTGAAAATAAAAAATGTTCATAATTATTTTATAAATTTTTTTTTTACACTATTTAGTAACTAGTTCCAAAATAATCGTGGCATTCGGCTCGTCGATTGTTGTCTGCCAATGAAACCAACAGATAAAAACCTGGTCAAGTCCTAGCCGTTGTCCCATAATTGATAATAAACGCCTCATTAGAGATTCAAGGCCCTCAAATTCTCATCTTTGAAGAGTTACATGCATCTTAATTATACGATGAAATTGCATTACATCTATTATTGGAAAATGCAAAAAATAACTCGTAAATCATAAGGTAGTTGTAAAGACTATAATTTAACATATAATTAATATTTTCAGAATAATATCTTATTGATTGATCACATTGATAAAATTAGAACTTGATAAGTGATTTAATTCGATTTAATATTAAAAATTCAAAAAAATAGTCAATGTTGAAAAAATGATTAGAATCGAAAATCAAATAAAATCAAATCAATATAAAACTATATCATTTTACAAAAAAATCTAAATATTTGTAAAAATTATTCTATTTTTCTGAAAGTTTAAATATTTAAAATATTTTTTTATTACTTTATCACATTATACTTTTTTTAAAATATTTTTGTAACTACTATTTATATATCTTTTTTAAAAATAAAAAATTCGATCTATTGAACTAGAGCGATCGAATCGATTGAATAAAAAACTAAATGGTTGATCAATTTAGTCTCAATCTAATTTTAAAAACATTGCATATTATTTAAAATAGATTTATAATTATTAATAAATTAAAAATATTTATTACAAAATAATAAATATTTTTTTTTCTAAATAGAAATTATATAAATACCTTTTTACTCTTATTTTATATAATAATAAAATTTTTCATATCTCTTAATATATTTTTATTTCTACATATTGTTTTTAAATTAAATAAAAATTATAATCACATATTTGTTAAATATATTAACCTAACAAATAATATGTTGTTGTTTCAAATAAATTTTAAATTTGATACATAGCAAGTTATGCTCTCAAATAAACTATAAGATTAAAATTAATTATATATATTAATTAATTAGTTTTCACGTAATCTCTTGTTGCCCTTTAGTTGGGCTGTTGTAAGCAGTGATGTTTTCTTATCTTTAGTGGGCTTCTGTCGTTAAGCGGGTTGTTGGGCTTTTCTTATTAATTAGTTCATCATGTCACCATTTGTTGTCTTGTTGTTGTCGGCTTTTGTAGTCGTATTATTTTGATTAAGCAGACATGTTTTCTTGTTTTTATTGGGCTTCTCTCGTTTAGCTGGTTGTTGGGTTTTTCAATTAATTAGTTTTTCATGCATTATTGTATTGTTATTGTTGAGCTTTTGTACTATTATAATTTTGATTAATGGAATGGCTTGTTGATATATGTCGTTTATACTTGGCATGAAAGCTTGAGAAGACGTATTATCAATTTGTCCAGATACTTTTTATTATATTTAAACATGATTTCCCTACACATTGGCACAATAATTAGGTCTTTAGGGAATGGAATGATATTAGTAATGTCGCAGTTTCTACCGGCACTATTCTTCTTCCAATAGCCCTTGCAATTTGGTTGGATAAAAATCTCGTATTTATGGACATAGAATTGCAGAGAAATATTGGAGCGATTCAAGGACGGCCTTTTATTAGAGTTATCGTTATATCTATTTTTCTTGCTATGGGTTGTGCCACTACAATATTCAGAGTTAAGAAGAAGACATGAATTTTATTATTTTAGGATATCCGTTTCATTACGAAACATAAAACTATGAAATTGATAGATGATTTTGGGATAGTTTCAATTTTTTATTAGTCATTCCAAAATATGAATGGCACGCACAAACTAAGGTTAGGAATTTCTGGTGATATGTTGGTATTGTGACTATTCATTGACGATCTTTGTATCATACTAGTAAACTAATAACATTAGTCAAATTGAACCAACCAATTGATCGGATAAAAAAAAATCTAAAAATCAGATTATTAGTCGGTTCGAGTTGATCTCTAAACATAGAATGGAAGGAATTCGATTAAAATTCCACTGTCTCGATCAAAACCTAGTGACCCAATTGATCAAATCAAGTTGATCTAAGTTTATCCTTTAAATTTCTTTTTATTTTTTACATTTTTAGGTTGCTTTTTAAAAATTTGAAAATTATATTCATTTAATTATCATTAATAATAAATATGATAATTACCTTTAATTTATTTTAAATTATTATAATTTTATAATATCATTTTGAATTTTAGAAGTAATAAATTATTAAAAAAATTGATCACAATATAACTTTATAACTTTAAAAATAATAAATTATTATAGAAAGAAAGTGATTTATTAAAATTATTATATAAATTGAACTTGTGTTATTTTAATTATTTCATAATATTTGACGTAATAAAATAATATTTATTTATTGAATAATTATAATATTTATTTAATGTTTTTCAATTATTATATATGTATAAAAAAATTCATTTAAAAATCTTTATTATGAAATGTTTTATATTTATCACTAAAAATTCATATATGTATACAATACATATATTTTTAACATAGTATATAATATTAAGTTATGAGTCAAATTATACTCCATTTTGAACCTAGTTCGACCTCTGAATCACGATTCTTTGCTTCTATCAAATCAATGACCTGACTAGGTTCTAAAACCTTGAGTTTCGTTTTAAGAATTTGGCAATATTTGTTCCAATTATATTTGTAACTATTAGGTTGCCTTTG
>CATIWR010524589.1:0-26535 GCA_949677035.1 Omphalea diandra | reverse complement strand
AATTTGTTCCAAACAATGGAATTCTACTACTAATTGAATTCAATTGTATTCCATTAATAGAATTCAATTCAATTCTTGCATATGATTCATCCCAAATGAAGCTTTAAAGTGTTCTAAAGACCAGTCACTACACGAATCACTGACAATAAATAAATAAAACTATCACAACTACGTCTAGATCAGTAGATTTCTTATAAGCAATTATATATATATATATATATATATATATATATATATATATATATATATATATATATATGACAAACGAATTTGTTGATACTAATAAAACAATAGAAGGAGAGGACGGAGGAGAAATCTGACACCTGAAAAAAGGCGGAGTCGGGAGTGACATAAGAGAAAGAAGATTGGACACCGCCGGATGAGTCCGTGGCGAGAACGGTCTTGACGAGCTTCCTTTCCAGCTCGAAGGAAGAGGAAGCGGAGGCCTCCAAGCCACCACCGGAGAACTGCTTGGCAGACCACTCGCCGTTATAATGCCGGCAAACGAATGTGAAGACTCCCATGTTTGATATCTTTCTTAGAAAACTTAGGATGGACTCTTGTTTCAGTTGTTATGTTCTATATAGTGGTGTCCGAAAACCCTAGGGCTTTTTTCACGAGACAGATTTGTACCCACTCTTTTTTCTTAATTACACTCGGTACCCTTATTTCTTTTCTTATTGATTGTTTTTCTTTTTCTTTTTCTTTTGTTTTTTTGAAAAACACATAACTAAAAAATAATGTTGATAAAATCAATCATCAATAAAAGTAAAACTAGTCAACTATCTACCACGTTGTTGCAGGTAATAACTGTTTTTATATATTATAATATCTTTTTTTTTTATCTCATTCACATTATTATTTTCCTTGCCAATTAGCACTATTTGCTCCCATTTTCAACTTAATTTCCTCTTTATCCCTTCATTCTTTCTCTTAAAAATATAGCAAAATAATTAAATTATAAAATTATATCCAAACACCAAAAAATAGAAAAAAAAGAAATCAAAATTTTTTAATCATTTTTAATCACAAAAATCTAAATGTCAGAGGTCAAAACTAGAGAGAAAGAGAGAGAGAGAGCAACTTAAATTATAAAAGAAAATATAAAATCATTGAAACAAAACTGATCATATATATATATATATATATGCAAAAAGAAAAAAGAAACCTTATAATTATAATTGAATAATTATCTTATAATAATATAAAAATGAAAGTTTAAATACTCTTATCTCTTTTAAATATTTTCAATAATATAAAAAAATTCAAAGTGAAGCAATTGGAAGTTCTCATTTTGCATAAAACAATTTAGGATTGGTCTGCACCACTGAAAATTATTATTGCTATTAATCAATCCTATAATTGCTGCATATATATCTGGTGAATAACCAATGAGATAATTGTAAAATTCCTTCAGTTTAATCTACAAATCACACATCTTTTTGCATTTCATAAAACTTACAAATCATATGTCAAACTTAGGATACATGATAATTTAAGGAAAAAGAACTCACCACTCAACACATAGGTAAACTAATAAATAAACCATCTATTATCTGAAATGTGTAATGTTGTTATAAGTTCTAATTACATACTTTGAACACACGTACAAACTGCAATATCCACCAATAGTGCAATAGTTGTATGCTTTCTATTCTCAACTTTCAATATTCACCGAAGTTCTTAGACATTAACTTCTTGTGCCTCTTCAGTTTCTATCATTTCAAATGTCCAGTCCCAGTATTGAACAATTCTATCACGTATTTGCCTGACTCACCTAATTTAACCGGGAATAAAACAAATAAGCAATTCAGAGAGTAATGATAAAATTTCCAAGCAATTCTTCTTTCTATTTGCACAAAAGTTGCAAAAAAGAAGATGTTTAAATATGACAAAAACCAAAATACCTCCAATTGATCATAAGAAACTTTTGTCCATGTGAGCGTGGGAATCATCACTAACTTGGATTAGACCATGCAAAAGTTCTGCAAAATCATAATGGTATAAAACATCCTGACTGATAAAAAAATGGCACGACTGCAGGAATTAGCGGCTCAGAGTTACTTAAAAGTTTATTGCTTTCACCTTTTTGTGTCACTAATTGTTATTAACAATGTAGAATTAACAGTACAAATTAGATAACAAAAATATAAGATGAGTTTGAAAATTAGTCCAATGGAAATATAGGAAACCTCAAAGATGAAAAAATAATTCACCTATAAGATTAAGATCGAAGGTTGTTGAGGAAAATGAGAAATCCGCAACAAACATCCAACTCAATAAAATATAAGATGAGTTTGAAAATTAGTCCAATGGAAATATAGGTAACCTAAAAGATGAAAAAATAATTCACCTATAAGATTAAGATGGAAGGTTGTTGAGGAAAATGAGAAATCCACAACAAACATCCAACTCAATAAAAAAAATACATTGGTTCATGAGGAATATTAATATCAAGAATTAGTTATATGCACCTTTTTGTTAATCCTCATAGATTTTGAATGAATTTCGGATGGGTGGCTTGCCTTTGCTCAGTGAAAAGTTGGAAAATTTTCTGAAAGTCCTGGTGGGACGCATCATTTGTTGTTCCTTTCGCCCTTTTTTCATTTCCTTGTATTTTGACCATTTTATCATGAACTTATTTTAATGGTTATTCTGAGATTCTGAGTGCTCACACTATTAGTGTGTTGACAGCTAGGTGATTATGAAGATGTTGATGCATGCAAATCTCGAATAATTAATGTTCTTCAGGATATTATAGAAAATTATTACTTAGGATATTGTGGTCCATGGTAGGAATAGTTGCAAGGAGGTCATTGGTGTTGCAACTTCATGCGATTGAGGCAAACTTCATAAGATTGTCATCTTTTTTTTTTTTAATTTCTCTTTTTTTTAACTCAAATGTAAATTTGTTTATTTTTTGTTGAATATTGATTTTTTTAGCTGATTATATTTTAATCAATAGTTGTATAAATTGGTTATAAATAAGTTGTAAACGACATATAAACACTTGTTTTGATATAATAAATTGTTGAAACTTGACGTTTATTTTTTGTTGATTATTGATTTATCTTTAGTTGATATATTTTAGTCAATAGTTTATATAAACCGATTATAAACATGTTGTAATATGTTTTGATATAATGAGTTGTTGAAACTTAAAGTTTATTTTGTTGATTAATGAGTTATTTTTTTATTAATTACTGATTTATTTGTTTATCATTAGTTTAATTTTTATTGATTACTGGTTTATTTTTTGTATACTTATTGTTTTTATTTTTAAATTGATGATTTCATTAACTAATAATAAATCTGCTATAAACCAAGAATAAACATTGGTCTATTTTTTTTGATATACTAATTAACTTCATACTTTTGTCAAGTCTGCAATAAACATATAGTGTAAACTTAATAAACTTAAAATAAATGTAAAATAAAATAAAAATAAATATTTTACAGAAATTGTTTCATGTTTTTTTCTAAAGTCATATTATTATTGAAAGTTTTTTTGTTGATAAACTAGAAGTAAATCTAAAATAATATTAAAATAAACATTTTTTATAAACTAATATTTACACTTTTGATATCAAATTAAATTTTTAAAAATTTTGAATTGATAAACCTAAAATAAACATAAAATAAAACAAAAACTATTTTTTACAACAATTCTACCATGATTTTTCTAAGGACAGATTATTCTTAAAAACTTTTTAGCTAATAAACATAAAGTACACTTAAAACAAATATTTTTTATAAACCTATGAGTATTGAGTATCTGTTCCATTATATACCCTATTGAAAAAATTGTCATGCTTCTGCACATAATTGTACATCTCTGCGGCACAAAGACTTTGGCCGACCACATTTGTCCTTGAAACTTGTCAAAAGTTTCGCTCACAATGCCACCTTATCATGTTATGAGCCAGTGGAGACAACCATTTTAATATTCTTGTGAGTGGTAGACTCCATTCTGCTGTAAAGGAAGCATCATATGCAGATGGACCTAAAGATTTGCCATAAGCCATGAGCCTAGTTGTTAGAGCAGCTCGTACAGTTGAGGTTAACATGTTATTAGAGCAGCTCTTAGGAAGCATCATATGCGGTGGAAAATATTATTTCTCCTACTACTATCCATCTCTCCTTTATCTCTCAATTTTTTCTGTGTCATTTCGTCAAACACATGGTGTGCATCATTTGCATATATCTTACCGACCCAATGCACAACAATTGACCATTGTATATTGACGAAGAACAAGCACAACAACATAATCAACAATAATATTATTTTAGTGTAATTTATAACGCACAAGTAAAATAAAAAAATTGAACCTGCAAATAAAAAAAAAAAACAAATAGAATCAAGAAATAATTCTTTTGCATAAACCGCCAATCCCTCATTTAAAAATGAGGTGTTAAAATCAAATTAAAATAATACCTTTACAAAATGTATCTTCTGTAGATAGATAGAAAAAAAAAATAGCTTGAGATTGCTGATGAGATCGAAGACTTAACGAGCTTGAAATTGCAGATGAACGAAGACTTGAGCGAAATATGGATACGGATACCGAAGATCGAAAGTATGAAAGATTGAGAGCAAACGGAGATGTAGGTGGAAAGAATGTAACAAACGCAAAACAAAAGAAAGAAAATACGTGGTTAGGGGTACAGAGTTGTCTGAGAGCGTATATTCAGAATTTTGAGGGGCGAAGTTGTTTTTTTGGAAAAGCAATTTGGATAACGTATTTTTGTCTTTAGTTCTTAAATGGGTAATTCTGTACAAATCCCATATTTAAATCATACAGGTAAAACTTGTGATACTTCATAGCTATGAAGTCCAACTCCTCAACAGCATCAAAAGAAAACAGAAACTTCTTCTTTCACAAAGTCAGACAAGGAGCCATCATAATTTGGAAGGATGAAAAATGATTAAGTAAACACAGATGCATGATTAAAGTGATATTTGTGTATGCAACCAATTTCTTTTCAAAATTTTAAGAAAAGCAAAGAATTATTAACAATTTAAAATTATATTGGTACTCAGATTGGCAGTGGATTTATCAACAAATCATGATCCATGACATAAATAATGAGAACTAAGCATTCAAACCTGCTTAACAACTATATTCAAAAGTGAACACTTTCAGATATATTTTGCTCTGCAGGAAAAGTGATTAGTGGCACAACAACAGCATTAGGAAGAAGAAGAACAGGGGCAGCAGCAATGGAATTTACCAAGGGCATAGTTATAAAAATAATTTAAAACAATAAAAAATTTTCCCTTACCTGAAAGTTGATAGTGTTATGCAGTTGTAAAGCAAGTCCAGCACATCACTAATCTTGAAAATATATTTATTCATATTATTAATTAAAATAAAGAATCCACATGCAAAGCATGTCTTACAAAACACTTTTTTGAGCTTGGGATCCTGTTCCGGGTTATTCGACGGTAAATGAAAGAGAAAATGCTCAAAACTGGATATCAGAATGCCAAACTAAAAAGAAGAGACAAATTTCTTTCAATGCCCAAAAGCACCTACAAATGTGATCAAGACTATCAGAGTTATAAATGAGAGGGAAAAAAAAAAAAAAAAAGACATCCATTTACTCTCTCAGAACTTTAACCCAGAATGTATGGCTACAACTTCACCCACAAGATTTTCATACTCAACTTTCTGCAACCCAGCATCAACTATCATTGAAGCAAACTTGCCCTGCATTCATTAACATATCACACTGTAAGTATAATGAACAAAAACAATCATAAACAAGTAACATAGTCCCCAATGATTCACCAGTCTGCAATTGACATGGCTCTAGAAGCTTCCCTGATGTTGTCATCCCTCTGTCCCTCGGTTTGGAATAGGTGATCACATTACGCTCCGTTTGTTTCACGAAAAATAACTTGTTTGAGGAAAATATTTTCTGAAGAAAATGTTTTTTGAGAAAATATTTCTGAATAACATATTTTTTGGTATTTAGAATACATTATAAAAATATTAATTTTTATTTATTTATAAGATTATTAACAAAATTTAGACCATAAATATTTTATATTTATACTATTTATTATTTAATATAAAAAATATATTAAAAATAAAATTTTTTTGTGGGTCTCACCTATCACCGGCGACCTCTGCCGGTCGACGATGACTGGTGACGATGTTGGTAATCAAAGGTGACCAATGATAATAAATATATGTATTTATATAATTTATTTTTCAATTGGATGAGATTGTCTAAATCCAAAAAATGACTTCCCGTTTTCAAAACAAGAAATCATTTTCCTGAAAAATAACTGAGTTTTCCCTTTGGCCAGGAAAATATTTTATGTTAACTAATTTTCCTAGATGCACCAAACAGAAGAAATTGCAGAAAATGTTTTCTTGGAAAATATTTTCCGTGAAACAAACAGAAGGGTTGACACTTAAGAATGGTTTATTCAGTTGGAAAAAAAAAATTGGAGACTACACTATTTTGCCTGTCTTTAAGGAATGTTTCCAGAACATGCAAGGGCCTAAATTCCTATAATCAGTCTAAAAATTGCCCAGAAGCAGCAAAGTAAAGCAGCACCACCGATGCATTTTTAGAAAATTGAAAAATTTGAAAGGATTGGCTAAATTTGATAAAATGCAAATTAAGTTGTGACTTTTTCAGTCAGTCGGCTTAAATTTAAATGCACTATCACCCCAACAGTTAAGTACAAATATGCACCAACTACATTGCAGATAAACTAAAGGTACAATAACCAAATTTGACCTGAGCAGGCAAACGTCGTATACTCTCAACTAAGTACTGATAAGGTTCACGATCACCTGCAACTAGCTCTCCTATGGCTGGAATGACTGAGAATGAATAGTGGTCGTACCTGCAAGAGACAAGAAGCAACTGTCAAACAGGAAGAGTTTAGAAAAATAAGAGAATGCTAAACTTCAGAAAAGACAAGTTAGACAACTATGTCAAGATATGCGGAAAGATTTAAAGACTAACCAATTTTCATAACTTGAAGCTTCAAGTAAAGCTACTCAATAAAATTCAACAAAATCTTTAAAATGATTGGGTCTTTCAAATTGCAATCCAGTTAATTTCACTGTCTATTTCTTCCTGGCCTAACATCCCCCTTGGTATTCCTAATTCTTGGTACTTTCCCAACTTCATGGATGCAACATCCACCAATTAGTGTAAGTACCATGATCCCACAAAACCTGAACCTTGAATAGATTACCGAATTAATTCCTAGACATTATAATTGGTTGCAATCACGCCTAAGGGTAGAAATCACGTTGTGAGAATATTAAGCTGGCATTGAATTGCCATACTGACATTTTTCATAATTGAGAAAGCTTAGTTAAATATTTCACAGCATCCAACTCAAAACTGTCTAACGGTAAAAGTTATGATTTTTTCAGATTGAAAGTGCGAAAGAGAAAGAGAGAGGTTCACCTTTACCTCTGAGAAAAGCTCTCCCGCAAGACTCCAAGAAAACTAGCATAATATTTGTTGAATTGTACCAACCAATGTTTTCAAAACTGAATTGGATTGGCCAATTGGACTAGTAAAACCAAGAATCAGATCAGTAACCGGTTCAGTTTGGTCCAAATCGATTTTCAATATTATTTTTATACTTTTAATTATTATAAATATATTTATACATTTTAAATTTTTTTCTGACTTTTAAATCTATTTTAATAATTTTTTAAAATTTTATATATTATTAAACCAATTGAACCAAATTGGTTAGACCGGTCTAATCAGCCAAATCAAAAAACCAGTCAGCTGACCGGTTTACTGAGTAATATGGTTTTAAAAACATTGGTACTAACAACTAAGGGCAAAGCAAAGTTGTGGGGAAGGGGACATGCTTTTTTCAAAAAAAAAAAAAAAAAAACTGCTTTGCAGACCAAGGGTCTCAAAATCCTAGACTATGGGTGACTTAAATTTTATCTAATTCTTTTAATTTTATCAATGTAAATCCTAATCTTTAGATCTGTAAATTGTACCAATATATCCAACGACTGAGTAAGAATCCATATCTGATATAGCGCCTAATCATAATTATTTATCTTGTTGGAATGGCAATAGACTAGAGAATGAATATACACACACACAATGAATTATTCCCTCTAAACCAAAAGGATTGTCACCTACTATTTTTTATACTGTTTAAGAAAAAATATTTAATGTTTTTTCAACTCACAATTTAAAATACAATTTTTTATTTATATCCTTAATTATATTTAATAAAAAAATAAATGTACTTTAATAATTAAAGACTATAAATTAGGAATACTAATTATAATTAATGAAAGTGGACATATATTTTGAGACATTTCAAAAACGAATAGTGAATAACCTTTTTGGGACAAAAGTAGTATTTATCTAGCTGACATCAAATTATAACGATTGCTAAAGAAAAGGGGCATAATGTATCATGGGCCTTTCCACCAATTACATCTTTATCGTTTCCCTCTCACCACCTTCATAATCATCTCAAAGTTAATTGTACTGTTTCATGTCGGGAGATAATATCTTAAACGTACTTCACTTTGAGCATATTGATTATATGAGTTTGTAATAGTGCTATCACTATAAAGAAGTAATTCTTATATTGTCAGATCTCTTGGGAAAGACATCAACTAACCAGTGAAAATAGGTTGATCTTCTATAAGAAAATATAGAACATTGTGTGCCTTGATCAACCCCAAGGCCCAGATTATTCGAAACCTGCACCTTTATATGCAATCCCACCTACAGTCCTTTTTGTATATTGTTGATGTGAAACTTTTAGATACTCTATATTTTTTCAAGAAATGATGTGACATAAAAATTTATGCCTACAAAATATTGTAGAGGTGTATATTAAAAAGTAATTAAAAAAAAAGGATGTGGACTGAAAAGAAATGAAAATCAAATTCTTTCTCCAACATATATTAGTTCAAAAGATAACATATAATCCAAACTAAAAAACTTAAAATTAAAATTATATATAAAATAGAACATAAATAATATCCAACTGCAAGACAAAGTCAATTTAATAACAGTTGTAATGAGAAAAACTACTATTAGCAAGTTTTTAACATGGCCAAAGCACACTTACAACTCTTTAAACACTGGAACGTCCACATGGCTCAATTCAAGGCAAAGAAATCTTCCTCCTCTTTTCAATACCCTAATAAGTAAGGTTAAAAAAGCTAGTATAGTAGTACATTAACAATAAATAATGAGACACAGGAACTTTCTCACAGAGAGAGAGAGAGAGAGAGAGGACTACACTAAAAACAAAAAAAAAGTTCACCATAGGATTGTGAATATTGAAGCAAACAACTTTATATAACTATTTAGCAACAATAACTAAATTCTGTAACAACCAACATACCCATAAATACATTTCATATCCAGGAAAAACTAGTTTGGTTTATCACGGCAAAGTAGAATTTTGAGAAATCAGACTCCAAAATAACAGCAGTGCTGATTATCTTATCAATTGTAAAGGAAAATTAAACAAACAAAATAGAACTATTGGCCTCAAAATATCAAAATAATCACTTACTCCTACTAGCAAAGCCTCATATTTGACAAAAAAAAATTATTGTTGAGATTTTATTCATTAAAAAAATTGACTAATAAAGCAATGCAAGATACACTCATAATAACTCTATACCTAAGAAGTACTTGGACTATATTTAGACTGCTAAATAAGAATAAGATGCCCTCTTAAATTAATGACAAGACAGCGTGAGACTCCTCATTAAGCTTAAAATATAAATAGACTCAATTAGAGATCACAAGCATTTCAACCCAGCACATTAATCACCAATATGTCCTAAAGTCCTACCAAAAATAAATATTAATTTATAGCAAATTATTGAATTAGCATAGATATAAAACAACTAGACAAGACTTCACAAGGCCTCAAACCTAATTGTTTCAACAATTGCAGTTTGCTATAAGAGGCCGACAACCAATGTTTTGCCCTTTGCTAATTGACTGCTAGTTGCTTACAGCATAATGTAAAACAGTATAAATGTAGCTATCTAGAACATCTAATAATACCATCAGTACATTACCAAAACACTGACAAACACCTTAACTGACTTAATTATATTCCTACCTTTTTAACTATTGATCTTTTTAATTAACTATGGCCCCTGTCATCACATGAAAGTAACTGATTGCTGCAAATGTTACAGGTCTTATTTTGCTAGAATAAATTAAAATAGTTCAGATTAGGCAATAATACTAATGTCAAAAGATGAGCATTATCTAATGTTTCTAACTGATAAACCCTTTGTACTCTTAACATTGTCATTCTTGCTGGTTATATTTTAGCAACATGATAAGCTGAAATGATTCAATAACACTTGATGTAATGCTCCATTTTGCATTCATGTGAGACCAGGGCACACAATCCGCATGTTAAACCACATGAACGATAGGGTATTTTCATTAAATTATTCTTTGCCAATCAGAGGATCATTCACTTGATATTTAACACATTATCTGAGCAGTTTGGATGACAAGCGAAGGAGTTATAAACATACCTATAAGCTTCAGTAAGAACTTTCCCTATATGTGTAACGCTCCTAATTCCAAATGCTATTGTGTAACCATCCAATGAATTATCCTGAAAACTCAAGGTTTCAGCATCTCCCTCCACCCATATAAGAGATTTGTCTTCTCCAAGACCTAGAAGTGTCAAAAGAAGGTAAACAAGTTATACTCAGAAAAATCCAATTAACAGAAAAGAAAACTAAGTAATTGCCTCTCTCCTATATATCTTACCTCTCTCTATAGCCCATTTTCTGCCAACATTCAACATGTTTGGGTTGATGTCACATACATAGATCTGAGTTTCTTCTAGTAAATGATCATTCAGAGGATCTCGAACAGCTTTATGTTTGATACTATTTACATGTTCTAATATCCTGAAAGCAACATCCCCTGCAGCTTAAGTGTTTTAAACTTAAGCTCACTGCAGATAACCCACACAAAACTAGGGATGGTGACTGGCTGAGCATGTGTCGGATTTTGGCAAATATATAACCACCTATCTTATTTCAGGTCTGATCCAGACAGATCAGGTTCCATTTATTTGTAAAACATATTGAAGTATAGAAAACATACAACACATTGAAACATATAAAGTATTGAACAAGGAATTGTACATATCTATCTAAAATACAGTAATAGATGATAATAATAATGTTTAAAATCTAAAAATATTTTATACTTATGTGTAATATAGTAATATACTAGGCTGCTTCAGGGCGATAAGACATCACACCCCTCATTAGGGTTGGGTAAGGAAGGTACCCACACAGGTCAAATTTGTCATAGCAACCACATCAATTAACATTTTCTTTAGTTTGAGATAAAATTGATAATGTTTTGATATGGAAGATCATTTAAAGGTTTTCAAATGTAAGACAGCCAAGAGAAGTTGAATTAATTTCCTAAATTGAGGCTGGAAACAGCTGAATGGTCTGTTGAAGGGGTTTCATTATGATACAATGTCAGCTAACTGGCTCAATTACAAAGGGGGATGCAAGGTTGGATTTTAGCACTTGAAGAGGTTAAAGTTGGAATAAATTTAAGACAAGAATTTAGGAGCTCTTTAAGATTTGCAATGCAACATTGGTAATCTAAGCAATACATCAAAAGTACAAGTTTAAGTTCTCTCTCTCTCTCTCTCTCTCTCGCCTAATGACCAAAAAAACTACCTTTGTGCATATCATCAATTGTAGCTAATTCTTTTGATTTGATGAATTCTATCCCCAACACTTAAATTGGTTTTAATTTTAGCAATAATTCCTAACAGACAAATGACACAATTATTTTATTATTGAGTCAAACAAAATCTTGTTTTCTAATAAAAAATGAATAGCAACCATCTTTACTCCTCTATCATTCCTGCAATCTTCTCTCTCTCTCTCTCTCTCTCTCTTACACACACACACTCACACCCATCATCATCTCTGCCGCAAAATGGAGTTGAATTTTATAGTAAAAATATGAAGATTGATGTTGCTTCAGCATTTTCCCACTCCACCTCATATCCCCCTTCCCAGCTTCTTAGCCAATGCATTACAAGTAGTCTCTCTCAATCTGTTACCTATCTGTATCTTTTAATTTCTGTTTCATGGCCAGGTGGATGGATCAAACTGTTGCTGAAATCTGGCACTATTTTTTTTTGCCTCTATTATAAATTTTGGTTTCATTGAGGCTGAGTTTAAGACCATCACTTACAAGAGAAGATTTAAGGAGAACTTAAACAGTCTTAGAACACAGATAAAGAGTAGCTCATAAGTTAACTTTTTCAAATGAATTTTAAACTTCCAAAGTATCAATAAATTTTTTTTCAAGGTAAAGAAGTTCCTCTCCATTTTACATTTTCAAGTTCTCTCTTGTTCATAATTCAACTTTTTCCAAATTGTAGACAACAAAAAATTAAAAAAAATACAGTCATAGAATAAGGGAAGCTTACCTGTTCCACCAGCCACATCAAGATGTTTCATTCCAGGAAAGGGATTTAGTATGGAGACCAATCTGAACAATGCCACAGATAATGTAAGTCAACATAAAGGCAAAATGCAGTCCATAAGAAATTTTAGACAGTCAATAAAATGCATACTCAGCATCAGACCTGTCCTTCCATAATCTATGAAATCCCCCACTCATCAAATCATTTATAAGATCATAATTTGACGCAACACTACTGAACACGTTACTGACCATTCGACTTTTTTTTTCTTCCCTTACTTCTTTAAATCCCGAATGTGAACCAGGAAAGTATCATTCAATAGAAATGTAAATCCAAAACAAATTTCTTCTAGTCAACAACAATTGCACAAAAATACTCTATCCAGAAATTACACAAGTATGAGAGCAACAAGGGTATATTCTCAGGCTTCAGCATGAGAATAAAAATCAGAAATAGGACTGAAGCATGAATTTCGGGTGCATTTGACATACATACGGTTCACTTACTAACATTCGCAGACCAGCTTCCATTAAAATAATCTTATTGTTTCTCTAGCCTCAACCTGACTAAAAGCTATCTATTCCACCCATTTCCTAGCATAACACCACGTATCTTCACATTTACATCGGACCCCAGAGAAATGCACGCTATATTTCTGTTGTTTCTAAGAATTTTTGAAGTTATCATCTCAACAGTGTTGGTTCAATGCAACCAAAGCTTCCGGGTTACATTGTAATGAACATTTACCCACAAATTTGAAAACAAAAAGCTCACCTATCCTTGTAAGGAAAAAGTATCTGAAAATGTATAAATCAGAATTCAACCTACCAAAACTTGTGGCATGTGAATGCAGATGACGAGTGGAAGAGAACATGGGGAAGAATCTGCTACCCAAATTCCTGCTCACCAATCTCAGCGCCATAATTGCTAAAAACAAAAATTATAATAATCAAAATAATCGTACTGCTACTGGATTACGCCTCCCAGAGAAGAGTGAAAAAAAAAAAAGAAAAAGAAAAAAAAAGGAACGAGAAGAAGTGGAAAGAAAGAACTGTACCTTCGAGAGGCTACTGCATGAAGCATAGGGAGGCTCGCGGCAACAAAGAATGAAAACCGGTTCTGGTTTGGGCATAAGAAGCCGAAACTACGAGAGAAAATAACTCTCCAATCTCTATTTGGGAAAATGGATGGTCAGGTAAAGGAAGGGTTTTTAAAGTATAGGGAGTAAGGTTCAGTGGGTAATTCAATCTTGTCTTGTTTTGGGTGATTGTAAGGTATTTACACTAGGATTGATAATTTTTTATATAACTCAATTAAATGATACAGTAAAATATATAATTAAATGGATTTGAATTTGTATTGGATTACTTTATTTATAACACGATAAAAATGTAGATTTAAACAGATTTACCTATCTAATCAGCAATAAATATGATTAAAAATGATTATATAATCGAATTAATGAGTTAATATGTAATATACGACACAAATATATGTATTTAAAAATGATATATATATTATCTTTAAAATTAACTTTATATTTGTTTAGTTTTTTAACATTTCGTCTATGTTTTTTTAATATATAAATAATTTTTAGTTAAAAATTAAAATATTTAATTTTTATATTTTTAGTTAAAAATTAAAATATTTAATTTTTATATGTTTTTAAGTTAAATATATATTTTTGTGTCATGATAGATTAATTAAACATATTAAATAGATCGTATTGTGTAACTTATTTTATAAATATATTTATGTTAAGGTCGAAAATTTTAATATGATTAATTAAATGAATCGTATTCGGATTGATGTTTTTATGTTATTCACATGTTTGAACAAGACATAACACGAATTGTCACTCTCTAACTTATAATCAATTTTATTAAGTTAGAAGATAAGGTTTTAAAGTTACTACAATATCTTTTAAATGTAGGTTTTAAGAATATAACTAAATATATATTATACAAATAAAATAAGAATAATAAAGTCAAAATAATTAAAATAAAATAAAAATAACCCTCCTCAACCCATTAAATTGGTGAATTAAGAAAACTGAAATTTTGACAGGTTTTTAAATTTTTCAAAACATTACCTTATTATGAGAATTAACATTCCAAGGTGTAAGGATTCCAACCTTTTAAAAACTTTAATCCAAACAAGGGGTAAGACCGAGATCAAGGGGATGAGTGATTATTTTGTAAAATTACTTATTAGTCCCTACAATTTATCTATTATTATAATTTGTGAAATATCTCGTAACACTCAATCAATTAATTAATCAATAATCAATAAATTTAATTAATTTCAACTTCAAAATTTGTCTTGAGATGGTAATTCCTTATAAATCAAATTAAGAATCTATTTGAAATGATAGTTTTTCATTTATTAAGCTAATTATTTAATAAATAAGTGATTAGAATTCTATTAATTTAACATATAAAATTATTTATCTAAAAAATCAAAAATAAAAATATACTAAAATATATAAAATATTCAAGTATACAAAATAAAACCAAAAAACATTATCTATTTATTTAAAAATATACTATTTTATTTGCATAATAAATATTTATTATATTAATATTTATAAATAATAATATTAAATTACGGCTTCCCAACACACATATTATGGACTAGCAATGCGTAACACCCACATCAGTAAGATATCCATCACCCATGACATTTTTCGGATGGATGAAAATAGCAGTCTCAGATAAATAACTATAGTATTGCAAATTATGGAATTTGAACATTTTGTATAGCATTTAAGAAATTCAGGTGCACATTTTTTAATTGAAACTATGATTTTAGACCTATAATCAAATTGTATTATAATCATAATTTTAAAAACTAATTTAAATAGTTAAAAAAATTTTATCATTTAATTTATTGAGCTCGATTCTTAAAGTTGGTGCGAAGAGGAGATAAATATCCTTGAAAATATTGGTATCAATATAAGACATGACCCTTAAAATTGCTTGAGAGAAAACTTTAATCTCAATTAAGTGTGTGTGTATATATATGATGAAATTAAAATTTTAATTTGACTAAAATATCTTTGATGTGAAAGTCAACTGAAGTATAAAAATATTATTTTTTTTATTAAATCTCTCTCAATTAATTACAATATTTTTATTGGTTAGAAATATTACATGCAAACCAATTCTATTTTTGTACCGTTTAGAAAAATAAAAAGCAGTCCTATACAAAAAGAAATTCTATGGAACTTATTACTTGTGATAATTGATTTTTGCAATATGATTTTCACGACACACCAATTAAATATCAGAAACTTATACCCCAACTTAAATACAGTGATAAAGCATGGAGAGCTTTTTATATATATTACGTTGACACTAAATACACTTTTAAAAAAAGGAAGCTATTCAATTTTGATGACTATATTAAGAAAAAAGAAGAAGAAAAAAAGAGCTAATAAAATATATTTCAATTCAATTTTAAATTGAATTGACAACCGAGAAGATAGATTATAGAAGAAATCAAATTTTTAAAAAAAATTTATATTTTATTAGTAGGAAATTTTTAATCATTAACTTCTTTTACTGTTTGTGATTATTATATTTTACTATAGAATATGATTATAAATTGTAAATATAATAAACAATTAATAAGTAATTTTTTAAGAAAAAAGTTAAAAATATTTTCAAATTATTTAAAAAAAATTAGTTTAAATCACACGAAATCATAATTGAACTAAATTGAATCGATTTGATTTGTAAATTAATTTGGTTCCATTTAATTTATATTTTTTAAGATTTGATTTTTCAATTTATAACTTTTCTTATGGCTTATAATTTTCATTCTTATGGATTGAATTAAGAATTTAAAAATAAATTGAGCTTAATATTTTAAATTTCACAGAGTAAATGTGAAATTATAATGCTAATTTTAAATAGATTATTCAAATAGCAAAATTAAAATTCTATAGTTTAATTCTAAAGTCAATTTTGTCATCCAAATAAATCCTAATGGCATTTGAATGCCAACAATAATAATAATAATACAGCATAGAAATTGATTCAGAAAAACAGTGAACAAAAGGAAGGGATAATATCACATAAAACATGGAAAAAGAATCATCAGAATTTAACTAAATCGAATGAATGCAATGAGCTTTATAAGACATGAATAAGCAACATTACCGTTAATAGGGATGATACAACCCATGCCATAAACAATAATACTGAAAATGGCAAGTGAAATAAACATTATATGCTGCCGTGCTTTGCCATACCCACAATACTCCATCATACAAGCTTCCAACAATTACCGCCTATTCGAAAATTTAAAAAGAGGATATAAAGGACTTGGATTAAACCAGAAAAGAAGAATACAAAAGGTAAAAAAAAACACACTTTTATTAAAAACAAATGATGAGTGGACTGGTTTTACACTCCGCTGTACACACTTCCATCCTCACTTGTAAAGTACATCCTAAACTGTCTGCATTCACAAGCACCTAATCACTAAAGAAATCAATTTTCAATTTAAAGGTGAACAAAAATACAATCTCACAACAAACCTGGGACCATAAAGAAAGGAGGGGGGGGGGGCGGGGTTATAAAGCTAGATGTTCAAACCACCAGATGGAAAACAAAAAAAAAAAAAAAAAAAAAAGGAAGAAGGGGAAAAAAATTTCTGGTTTTGTCCATCAACCAAGAAAACTGGCTTCCTGGGAGCAGAAGCAGCTAAAAATGCACTGACGCTGTCCCTTTCAGTTCTGAGGAAATGACCACCTCCACTGCAGGAAGAAATGGAGCATTTAGGATTCTTGATAGCAATTAAAGATGATAAAAGAAATATATATTTCCAGGGAAGAATTTGTACAGATTCACAAATAAGCGTTCTTCCACCTGCAGCCCCAGCCGCAGGGAACTGCAGATGAAGTAGAGGAATGATGGAGAATCAAAACAACTGAAGGGCCATTTTAAGCTTGTTTTGCTTCCATTTCGGCATCTTATAGAACGCATCCTTTGCCATCCCAAATTTCTCCTTAAACTCTGCTGATGAGAGGTAAGTCTGCAGGCATTGAACAGAAATATATAAATACAGTTCCATAAATAAATGCTGCAGATAACGTCCTGACAATAGTTTATAGTCTACCTCTCGCTTTGTCACATCAATTTCAGTGGCAGGATCTGTCGAGTTAATCTTAAGGCGTTCATATGGATATATTGGGAGTCCTTCCTCATCTTCAGCTTCACCTTCTTTAGTATCTTCCTGTATGGCAAGGGATTCCATTTTGCTGCTCATAGAGTTCTCCTTATTGTTTGACTCAGGTGTTGATTTCTCAGGAGTTGATTTCTTTACCTCAGGACTCACTTCATACAATATTTAGTCATATCAAATTCAGTCAGAAAGAAGATTGGACGTACAATAGCAATTCAATTTTCTTTTAACAGATTGAACTATAAATACCTTTGACAGACCGTGGCATGATAATTTGTCGTGCTGGAGGCGGTTGCTCAAAACTTGCACTTAGTGCAGCTATAGCAGCAGACTTGGAAGCCTGTTTTGCTGAATCTGGAGTCACGGATCTTGGATAAAGCTTTCTAACAACTGGTGGGGGGGTAGAAAGGTTCCTGGCATTAGTGTTCTCAAAATTAGCAGCCAGTGCATTGAATGCTGGTGACCTGCCCCTTACACGAACTCGGTCAGGGCTGAAAGACATGCTTCTGGAACGCTGAGATTTGTCTGGCACACTAGATCTTCCTCCGTAGGATACAGGCGTTCTTCGTTTGGGTTTCTAACATGCGAGATTTATGTAATCAGGAACAAATAATTAGATGAATGGTGGCAGCATAAATTATGTGGATTAAGATAGACAAACATGTAATTAGATTTTTGCATTCAACAGGAAATAACAAGATGAAAGCTTCATATGCATTCAATGGCTGTACAAGGTGTTGCTCTTCAAACTATATCATGGGCATAGGAAGCACTTACTATACTTGCAACCCAAAATCCCCAACTCAGATGTTTGAAGGTTAGTATTTTGTTATTCAACCAATGAAGCAACTTAGCAGCTTTGCAATCTAAAACCAGCATACAAAATAGACAGACAAACAAACAAAGACAAGTGTAAATGCATTCAGGTTGAGTGTTCTGTTTCTTTCATACTATATCTTTGATTTTGTAGCATAGCTTTCTTTGTATGATTTTCAGAAGAAAACATACACATTATTTATTGATACTTTCCTTTGTTTAGTTGATTCCAAGTAATAAGATAGATGAACCACTTTAATACTTAAATAACTGATACACTAAATTTTGGATTTAATCATAGATTCAAATGGGAAATTGAATGGAAGATTCTTCCAGAAAGATCAGAACATTCAAAACAACACTAAAAAATGAATATCAATATAAACATAAATTTATAAATGTGTACGTAAAAACCCAGAAATGTACTATCCATTTTCTTGAGAAACTTCAAAAGCAATATTAAAGTGCCTTACGTCGAGAAGTGGAGTACCCCCATTTTTTACAATAGCAAGTTTCCTTTGGAATGAGTTTCCATGCATCTGCATGCAAATGAAAAAAATATATATATATCTCTTAAAGCAATAGAAATCTTAAGTCGTGATAATTACTTTATAATGTTTAAGATTTAACTTACAGCAGATTTTGCAGAGTCCCATGCAAAAAAACGTGTGAAGAATGTTGGCTCACTCCCTTCCATAACAATAAATATTGGAGCTTCACAAGATAACTTTTCTAACAGAAAATCATTCTCAAGAAATTTCTGTTGAAAAAGAGCAAATGAGGAAATCAATGCTGATGACAATGTGCGCAGTAAATTATCATAAAATAACAGGCATTCATCTAGGGGCCTAGTCAACCAAACTGAGAGTTGAGAATTATGAAGCCAACATTGATCAAATAACGTTAAGGCTAAAAAGAAAACAGTTGCTTAGTACTTAAAATCCAAGCTTTAATCATAAAAAACAAAGCACGTATTTCGGACCCCTGAATAGCAGAATCGTACCTCGCCAATAGTTAAAGCATGCATTTTTTTCTTGGAGTCAACCTGTTGTCCCACCCAGACAAAGATCTCAGAGTGACAATCCAAGATGAATGTATCTTCAGTCATCAAGTCATCCTGGGTAAAGTTGTATATCTCGGTCACCTACAACAACAAACACAAGTTAATGCCAACAAAAACCTACTTACAGTATGGTACTTTCACATAAAGTGATGTGAATTTAGAATACTAGGAGGCATCCAAATGAATACATTTTCAAAAACACAGATAAAAAACAAGCAGACTTAGAACAACATTCAGGATATTAGGGAGTGAGAAATGATAAACTAGAAAGCTGACATACCTTCAGATGTCCTGCAGATCAGTATGCATTTTGGCAGTTAAACCAAAGGAAAAAAATAGAAAGGATTAGGAATCAGATTTTAACAATTTACACAAGATAATAACAGAAGGTAATGAAATGAATCAACCAATGCAAAAGAAAATCTTCTACCCTTTGAGAATATGCAAGAAAAAAGGTGAGGATCACTTTCAGCTTCCCTCCCAATTTTTTGGCTGGGGTATTCATATTTTCCTCCTAAAATATCCCAAAATTGTTCAGATTCTGAACCTTCCTTTTGTGGTTTGGATTGTACATTTGGCTGCAGACGGTTCAAAAGAATACAAAAGTAAGCAATTAAGGAAAGATTTTATCATAAGTAAAATGAGCTTTAAAAAAAAAGAAAGAGAGATTTCTTATGCATGTGAGATTAATTCAAAATAAGAAATTCAAGATTCAAGTAGATAGTAACACTCAATTGAGCTGACAACCACTAACACTAGGTTGAGTTGATAACCACAGCCCACAAAGAGTGAAGCTACCCATTTTTATGTAGAAATTTAAACTAGCTTGTTGTTTCACACTTAAGAGTTAGGGTTGTTCAAACAATCCCTTAATAAAGCACAATTGCTCCCAAGTTATGAAATCAGTCCTCTATATTTCTTTTTTTTCCTGTTTATTTGGAAGCCGAATATATGTTGACTACATGACAGACGATAACCCTCCTCTTTCCATACATCTCACCATGTTAGTTGACAGGATAACAGACTCAAACCCAACAACCCCACTTCCCACAACCTTAAGTGTTACATGGAGACTGAGTACGTCATGCTACTCCAACTAATTGGAAGATATTATTGTCTCTAGTGAAGCCCAAACTATAGATAACTCAGAAATTCTTACATAACTCCAATAAAATATGATGTGGCTAAGAATTTTGTAATATATACAGTTAAACTATTATATAATTATAATCATGAAAAGGGAGTCCTCTCTCTCAACACATGTAAGGCAAGATGAAAAATAGAGCTGAGCATGATTCTCAAAATAATTGAATCAAACCGAAGAATTGAATTAGTACTGATACTGAATCAAACCGAAAAAATTTTCTGAGTACAAGACTAGTCATTTATTAATAACCGAACTGAGAATTGAACCAAAACTAACTTAAACCGACTTGAATTGAACCGAACGGAAGAATTGAAAATATATATATATATAATCAAATTATATAATTATATTATGTATAATATTAACATTAATTATAAAACTATTACATTATGAGTAAATCATGTTTTATATAATATATATAGTTATAATCAAATATACAATATCTAATTTAACTACATATATAATATATAGTTTAACTATATATCATATCATGCACTATTTATATATAATTTACAAATATATTATTTTGATCTCAATTTAATATATTGCATCATTTTAATTTTTATGAATAAAATAATAATATAAAATTTTTATGAGAGATTTGAATTTATTTGAATATAAAAATTGTATTTTTTTTAATTTAGAACTAAGATCGATTGAACTGAACCAATTAGAATTGAATAACTGAACTAAATTGGATCGATTCTTTTTGGTCTTTTAATTTTTAAATACCGATCATTCGGTATGGTTCTGTTATTTTCTAAAACATAGAACCGAACCACACCATACTTAAACCTAATGAAAAGGATTTCAACACCAAACTGGATTGGACCATGCTTAGCCTAATGAAAAGATCTCTTTCCCTAACATTTACACCAGATGAATAATGACTTAGGCACCAAAGAGACCTCACTCAGATTATGCTAGTATACCGTTAGTTGTTTTTCTTTTCATTGCAAGAATTGAAGCCACTAATTTTACACTATGTTGTGCCAGATACAAAATTTGCTTCATCAACATAAATTACAGCTTCTAGATTGAGGAACATGAAATTAAGACTCACCATAAACTAACAAGGCCTACTTAAGCTCATGAATAAACCACTAATCATTTGATATACACTAAATTAATGCTATGGCATGAAACCCAGCACTGTCATCCATTTTTAATGCTTCAATTGACTTCCATTGGTCTATTAAATATACATTGCTATAAAAATAATTCCAGGAGAAAACTTTTTATGTTAAATCAAACTGATTAAATAAATAATTAAGAAGATTCATCAAACCTTTATCAGATCAAGTTGCCTTTCCAAAAGTTCCTGGTCATCTGAGGTCGTAATGTTGCCAGACCATGTAAAGACAGTGGAGTCATCGTGCAATATGTAACAGTAAGACGAATTCAGAGATGATGCAACCTAATTGTAGTTCAATTACAAAGGAAACAACGGATAAGAAATAAGTAAAATCATCTTATATATCCAAAAATACTGAACCCTCAATAAGTGCAGATAACAGAACCTAGAACCATATCCAAAATGTAGCTCAAGATCAAGCTCTAAATTGCATATATAGCAACCAAGTGTGGCAGACATTCCAGCATGAATCTTGTATAAACCACATTAAAAGGTCTCTGATAAAGCTGTTAAAGTAATGAACAATAATAAAATGTGTATTGCATCACTTTGGGGGGACATTTTATCCTCAAATTATTGTCTTCTCCCCTTTTGAGTTAATTATTCTCATTGCAAAATCAACAACTAATACTCTTACAATCACAAAAGAGTCAAACTATACTTTTCTAGCAAGTTGTATTGTCGAATGTCTAAATGTTCCTTCTGTGAGAACTTTTACATAAAAGGATTGCATATTACTAAATCAATATTTCAATTGATCAAAGTGATTAGTAAAAGATATCCACCATCTGATCACGAGTCTACAGAAATACAGAGAAAGAAATCATTTCACATGCACAAACATATAAGCAAGAGCTTTTAGCAGAGTCATGGAATGCAAATGTTGTATATACAACAACCATACATCCAAATACTGACACATTCCAATACTAATATATTCACAATATCCAAATCTATAATCCATTTTTTTGTAAGTAGAAGATGAGTCTGGTGGGTGCACATAACTAGTATCATAGTGATTTGAAACAACAATTTATTAACTAATGATGACCTGAAAGAAAAAAAACTAACAATATGTTTGAATAAGTGGAGAGGAAAGTAGGAGGAAAATGATTGAAATTACTTAATTAATGCTCTACACATTATCCAAGGAGAATATTAAGGCAAAACATAATTTTATTTGTTACATAACAACTCTATTTCCTTTCTATTAAGAATTTTAACAAACAAATAGAAGGAAATTAGATGTAGGTCACTCAATAGTATCTCTCTTTATTTTCCTTTCTCCCTAAGACCTTATCCAAACAAAGGGTAAATTAAAGATAAGACCTAACAGGAATTGTTCTAGAATCAAAACACATTAAGCTCCAATGTTTATCTCTCTATCAACTTCCATGTCCATATCCCCTTGCTACTCAATGTGGAGAATGCACGCAAATCAGACCAGCAATTCAACTTATTTACAAAAAATGTATCAACAAAACTACAAAAATAGCCATTTCTACCACAATCCAATTCCAATGATGAGAAGACTGCATGCAAGTTTTCCATTTGCTATAAGATGAGCCAGGTATTAAAATAAGCAATCAGAACCTATTTCTAAGAGTTCTAAAGCCAACAAGTTACACTGGCAACAACAAGAAATTCAAAGACATACCGGTTCAACTTGTATTGCTTGCATATTATCTGGTCCAGAACCCTGAACCCGGAATAATGCAATGCCGTCCTCCTTATATGTCTCATCTGGGAGTTGCTTCTCTGCAATATAATTCTTGTATCCAGTGCTAAGACCACCCTGGTAACATTTAAATTAGTTGATCTGATTGTAAGTTTGGAAGAGGTCAAAGCACAAATATATATCATAAAGTCAACCCTTAATTCAAAGTTTCTGCCACTATATCTCAAAATTCCACAAACCTTAAAAGCAATAAAGCTCTGGAAGATTGTAAAGAACTGAATTGGTTCATTTCCTTCATAGATGCGAGCCTAAGACATAATTGTAAAACACGGTAAGGAAGAGGTCCTAGAAAATAAAACAATCTCATCATGATGATAAAAGCAACTAATGGCAAAAGAAAACCACCTGGGCAGGCAGAAACTTTAATGAATCAACCATCTTGCTAGCAAGTGAAACAGCAGAAGCTCTTTCCTCCTATAATATAATTCAATAAGAAAAAATGCATTATAAGTAGGCAAAGTAACACAATACATGCCATCATTTAAATACTATACCTCTGTAATTTTATAAAATTAGCACAGATAGCAGGATAAATAAGCATATTGATATCTGTAGCGGTATAAATAAACAAATTGATATCAACAAATGTGTATGCCTTAATATGTAAATATTTGCTATGTGCATAAGTAAAGAATGTCACCCTACAGACACAAAGCATTCACACTTGCTTCAAGTAGAAGATTGTATTTGGAAGTATTACACAGAAAAAAGAAACTCCCAAGTGAAAATCAGTTACAAGGATTACAATTAAGGAAGTTCATAAGGCAACCACAAACTACGAGAATTTTAGACCATACATATCATTGATTCATATCACATGTTAAAGAATGGTCATTAATTTAGCTGCAGCAACTGCCATTTTATGCTTTCACAAGTTTTCACTTCCCACAATTAGCAAGGAAATCTAAAGTATGATGGCCTGACAGTGAGAAAAGATAGAAACAAAAGGATCCACAATCTATAGAGCCAACTAATTAGGTATAGAAAGAAAATATATCAATTTTTTCATTGAGGAGAAAGACAGAGAAGCAGGGAGAGAGGGAAGAGGGGTTGTTGGTGGGGAAGACTCCATTGCTCATCCAATGAACGAAAGGAGACCAAAAACTGAAGTGAAAAGTTGAGAAGCAAAAAGAAGTTCAGATTGATATCTAACAATGCCAAGATAATGAATATAAAAAAGATTTGACACTCAAAAGATACAAGCCCAACTAGCCCAACCAAAACAGGAAAGCAAGAGATAAAACCCTAAACTAGCATATAGAATATGTATCATCTATTATTTTCTGCTACACTTTATAAACCATATGAGGTATAGAACAAGGGAACTTTCCCTGCTGCTAGACAATAGAAAAGTGTTTGACTAAAAGATAAACCAGAAACACATGATAAGCCCACGGACATAATCATGAGGCAGCCAAAAAATTGAAGTCCACAGATGATACTAAAATATAAGAAATTTTGGCTTGCTTCTCTCTTCTCCCCCCCATTATAGACAGTTTAAGATTTTATTATATTTTGTAACATTTTCCTACAGTGATAGTGTCACACATTTTCAGTCAACGATGACAAACAAACAGGCCAAACCCAAGCCATATAGAGGAAAAGAAAGAGTGAGCAAAGGATCATTTGGACCCTCTTCTTATCAGCAGAGCCTCTTTCAGTTTCAGAATAGGGGTATGAAAGCATAATCAACATGGAGAGGCAAGGGTGACAGATAAA
Source organism: Omphalea diandra (assembly GCA_949677035.1). Lineage (NCBI taxonomy): Eukaryota > Viridiplantae > Streptophyta > Magnoliopsida > Malpighiales > Euphorbiaceae > Omphalea > Omphalea diandra. The sequence continues at coordinate 1,249 of CATIWR010524589.1, read as the reverse complement.
GGAAGGAATAGAGTTCATAGAAAATGCTCAAAATTCACCTCAACACTCTTCTTCCCAAACCACGTTCCTATAAGATATTCCTCCTTGTCTTCTCCAGGATATGAATACTGAAAAACATAGCAATCTCCACTGTAAAATTTTGACTGATCTGAAGCTTGAAGGAGTACCTTTTCCTGGCCATCAACACGCCAAACCTGTGCGAGCAAATTTAGAGCTACAATTAGCAGCATGATCAAAAGTATTATTTGCAGATATGACATGGATCATGAAGTACTATAACAGTGTGTTCCAGGTGGACAGGAATGCATATAAAATTTATTCCAAGAGGAACTGCATTTATAGATACACTTGCAAAATGCCTGAAAGGAATTGTAGTTATGGAGAAACTTTAGCTGTAATCATTTATGGAACTCATAAAAATCACATTCTATGGTTTTCCCCCACAAACTTGCTGATTGATATGTTGTACATATCTCATAAGTTGCTAGTGGATTTATGGTTCTTTGATATTTTAGAGATAATTTCTAGACTCTCTCAAACCAATAAAGTGCCACATTCCCGAAACATAAACTATAACTTCTCAGTTTCTCAGTTTATGCACAGAATTTTAAATTGATGCTAGAGAAACTCTGTTTTATGTGTCTCATAGGTCTTTTAGATGACATCCCTGCTTCTGCTATCAATACACATGTGGCTATGCCTGATTTACCTAGACAATCTAGCAAAAACACGAAATGGCGCAGGCAGATGCTGTATAACTGATCCAAGGGAAGCAACACATGCAACACAACTTGCCTCCACTAAAACCTAGTATCCCCAGGCAAATGAATTATTAGAATTAGGAAAGCACATATAGCACCTGCAGGTTTCCTGTGATGTCAATATATGGTTGAGGTTCTTCCTTTGCAGGAGCAGCTTTCAGCAGACCCTTGACATTAACCCCCTGTCGTCTTAGTAGTGCTGGAGAATCACCAAAAAATAAGAATTATGAGAACAAGAAGGTAGTGAGTTTGAAATACCACCATCAATCATAGTAGTTTTATTGGAATAGTGATGATTATAAAGGATTCTTAAACAATAAAAAACAAATTGTCTAACTACTAAAATCTCTGAAATATTGATTTCTGACCTGCCACTTTGCCTCTACCATCCTCAGACACAGCTACACCCTCTGTTTGGGGCCATGATTCAAACTTTGAGCGGAACATCACTGTCTCAAATCCCTCAATTACACGAATAATATGGGACT
>CATIWR010524574.1:0-31923 GCA_949677035.1 Omphalea diandra | reverse complement strand
CCCCCCCCCCCCCCCCCCCCCCCCCCCCCCCCCCCCCCCCCCCCCCCCCCCCCCCCCCCCCCCGCCCGGGGGCGGCGAGGAGGGATGAATTAGGTTGTAAACAAACAATAAAATATTGCGAAAACAACAAAAAAGACAAATCAAACATAGATTTCTATAGTGGTTTGGCAACGTGCCTACTCCACTCACCAAGTTTTCACTTAGGCCTTTCTATTTCTTTTCAAGCTCAGGAACAACCTTTCCCTTTTCAAGGTTCAAGGATAACCTTTCCTTTTCCAGGCTTAAGGACAACATTCCCTTTTACAGGTTCAAGAATAACCTTTCCTTATCCAAACTCAAGAAGAACCTACCCTTTGGTATTTTTTTAGGCATAATATCAATCATTACAACCACTAATAAGGATAGATCCAAAAAGTGTATGCCTCTTAAATAGACAATAAATACACAATTAGTGCATAAGAAAATCTAGTCTTAAAAGAGTAAAAAAGATAATCTCTCTCTATCCAATAAAATACATTGAACTTGTTCTAGTCCTTTAACGTTCGACGGGTCTTGAGGTCACATGTTCTCTAAACATTCTCCCCCTAGCATTCATAACAAACTCCTCTTTTGATGTTTGTTGGGTATGTTCAAATCATCCAAAAACACTAAAGTATAAACATTAGAACTTCTCTTGATTTTGTTATAGTTGTATTATCCTTCAAAACAATAGTTTTATTATCATTTAAAAAAACATCATTTCAATGTAAAGGAGTGAGCACAATGCCTTGGGTTACATGTTCTCCAAATATTCTCTCCCTGACATTCATAACAATCTCACTCTTTTTGAATGATGACAACACTAAGATGTTTTTATGCTAAAAATATAGAACTTAAACACACAAAGGATACCAAATGTTAAAACACAAAACTACAAATAAGATACCAACCAAAATACATATCAATCAAAATATCTACACAAGGTTTGATACCAATTCAACATAAGATTTGATACGAATTATTAGAATATCCACACAAGACTTGATACCAAATATGCTACTAAATATGCCACAAAAGATACCAAATGTTGTACCACATAAGATACCAAATGTTGGACTTTAAAAACATAAATGATACTAAGTGTTAAGCTATGCACATACATGATACCAAACAAAGCAATCAAATCATTCAAAATTTCTCCCTTTTTTTGTCATCATGACGAAAAGATATATAAACATTCTCCCCTTTAAAAAAAAGTTATCCCCCTTACAAACATACAAATATTCTCTTCCTAGAATCTAGATCAAGTTCCTTAGAAAAAACAAACAAACATGATGATACTAAAAATACAGAACAAACAACAAAGGAAAACTCCCCTATCTTTATGCTTTCTTCTAATAAATCTCCTAAGATATTCAAACACAAATTCAATTAATATAACTTGAGGTTACATGTTCTCTTCACAAATTGAGGAAAACAAGAACGGAAGGATAGTTGCTAGAGATTCCTAAACTAAAACATCAAACTGATACTTATGATGGTTCATAAAACTAACTTCCCTTCAGCAAAAACATGTTGAATAAAACAAAAGGAAAGATAGAGATGCATTATAGTTAATGATACCATTTGATACCAATTATTGTGTTTTTCTAAAAATACAAATCTTTTCAAAAACTTTAGCTCCTCTTCAAATGCTACAGTTCCACTCATCATTTGATTCTCCATTTTAAGCAAAGGGTGGGGAGTTTCCAAACCTATAAAATTAAATTTCTTTGGTACCCTTTTTTTTTTTGGATCCATGGGGGTTAGTATTATAAATATGCTCATCTCTCATCCTAGCATAATAAAAGTATGCTTTACGATCATGTTTTCCATAATAAAAGCATTATCAAATGAATGTTTTCTTAAGCTCTTATGGAGAGTATGAGTGAGGTGGCATCCTAAAAGATTGGTGCCTAAAACGTGAAAGAACTTATGTATTCTTATAATACTTAGTCCCTTAAATCAAGGCATGATTTGCCTTTGGCATTTGAGAGTGAGGCTGTGGGCAGCTATAATTATGCACATATGATTTAAATGAAGGTGAGAGAGTTTTAGTTTTGGTAGAAGCTCTAACAAATTTTGGCTTAGAAGATGAAGGTTTAGAATGATCAAAGGCTAAGTTATGTCTATCTTTTGAAGTCTTTTGAGAGCCTAAAATAAGATTAAGTTCTTATTTTCCTTTTGTAAAACAAGTAAGTGAATCCTTCAAAGTTGAGATCTCTTTCTTGAGACTCTCATTTTGAGAAGACAACATTTCATAAAATTTCTTTCCTTGGTTCAAAGCCTTATTTTCTTTTTCTAATAACCTGGAACTTTTCTTTAGTTTCACCAATTTAGTTTTCAAGATTTTGTTTCTTTCAAAACTTTTATCAAGATCATTATTGGTGGATTTTAGGGCCTTAATAAGATTTTCATCAGTAAACATATTTTCTAACCCTTGATCATCCTCATCTAAATCACTATCAAAAGAGTTAGGACATACATGTTTTGAAGAGCTCTCCTCTAAGGCCATGAGACAAAGATTAGTTCTTTCTCTTCTCCCTCTCTTTGGCTTTTCTTCATCCTCACTTGGTTCTAATGCATTAGAGTCATTCCAAGTGGCTTTATAAACTTTCTTATTCTTTTTATCCTTCTTCTCAACTCTGGCTTTTAGGTAGTCTGCTTTCACATGGCTAAGCCTTTCATATCGATAAAATTCAATTTGCTCAAGCTTGCCGTTACCCTTTTTCTTCAACATTCTTCTGAATTTATTTGTTATGAGGGTTATCTACTCTTTGTCCAGCTCTCCATCATCATCTAAGCTAAGACATTTAGAGATAGTTTTGAGAGCTATTCAATCTTCTTCTTATTTGCATCCTCAATTATGGGTGGAGCTTCTTTGTTCAGGTTCATCTCATAGTCAATGAGATTTTCCAATAGCACATCAAGTGGCATGATCTTCAAGTCCTTTGAGTCCTTGAGAGAGGTGACCTTGCCAAGCCATTCCTTAGGCACACACCTCAGAACTTTCTTCACAAGTTCCTCATTGGTGAGTGATTTCCCAAGAGCCTTCATTTCTCCAACAATCTCAATGAACCAATTATACATTCTTAAGTTTATTTCATTTGGCTTTATAAGGAAGGTTTCATATTGATAAATAAAGGTCTCTATCTTATTTTCTTTGACTTGATTTGTCTCATTATGTGTGATCTTCATGGCCTCCTAAATTTCCTTGGCAGTTAACTTCATGTTCACCTTATTATACTCACTTCTACTTAAGACATAAAAAAGCATGTGGAAGGCCTTGCCATTGTTAGCAACCTACCTTTTTCTTTCTCAGACATCTCAATAATATCCTTTTCTATTTGAGTCCCATCAGCAAGTGTTTTCATTGGAGTGTATAAACCTTTTTCTATAATTCTCCACAACTCAGTGGATTCAGACATGAGAAAGTAATACATTATGTTCTTCCAATACTGGCAGTTTGTTCCATTGAAAAAGATAGGTCTCACAACTGATTGTCCTTTTGGTCCATATTCATTTTGGACTGCCATGACTGTGTCCCTTTTACACTTAAGCTTCAAAAGATGTTAGGCTTTAATACTAAATATTGGAATGAGTGATGATGAGATAACCCAAGAGGGAGGTGAATTAGGTTGTAAACAAAAATAAAAAACACAACCAATTATTATGAAAGCAACAAACAAACAAATCAAACATAAAGATTTTTATAGTGGTTCAGCAACGTGCCTACTTCACTCACCAAGTTTTCACTTAGGCCTTTCTATTGCTTTCCAGGCTCAAGAACAACCTTTCCCTTTTTAAGGTTTAAGGACAACTTTCCCTTTTCCAGGCTCAGTGATAACCTTTTCTTTTATAGGCTCAGGAAATACCTTTTTTTTTTTTTTTTCAGACTCAGGAAAAACCTACCCCTTGATATTTTCTAGGCACAATACTAACCTTTTACAACCACTTACAAGGATAGATCCAAATACTGTCTATGCCTTTTAAATAAGCAATAAATACATAATTAGTGCATAACAAAGTCTACTCTAAAAAAAGTAATAAAAATAATCTCACTCTACCCAAAAATACAAGGAACACCCTAAAAGGTTTGCACAAAGAGTTAGAAAGAGTTTCAAAGGTGTTCACACTTATTCATAATGTATTCTAACCTTTTCTTTAATCTTTCTAGACTTCAAAAATGTTCCTTATATAGTCAAGCTCTAAAACTAGTAGTTGAAATAGTTGATGTTAATTCTAACAACTATTCTACAAAACTAGCCATTAGAGATAACAACATCCATTGTTCTTCATCAACACCCATTGAACTTGTAATGGTTACTTCCAATGCCTGTTGTATGTCTTTCAACGTCTATTGGCTTTAACTGTAATGCCCATTGGAGCAAGAACAATACCCATTATTCATTTCCAGAAAGCTTGAACTCTGTGCTCTATTTTTCAAACTTTGCATAATTGCTTTCTATGCTTGTTGAGCAATTTGCAATGCCCGTTGGCAACTCCTTCAATGTCTGTTGAGAAAGGCCAATGCCCATTTTAGATTCCAGAAGCTTTAGCTCAAGCTGAGACACCTATTGTGAACATGTAATGCTTATTTCTAGCTCAAATCAATGCCCATTGTGAAACTTCAACACCCATGGTGAGGATCAAAATAGCTCAACCTGGAGTACTTCTCCAATGCCTGTTGCAAAAGGACAATATCTGTTGCAAGGTCTAGAATACTTTGGTAATTTGCAACATCTAATCAACATCCATTGTTCATCCTTTAACGCCCGTTGAATGGTCCAACGCCCATTAGGAGATGTTCAACATCCGTTGAACTTGCACAACACCCATTGAACTTGTTCTGGTCCTTGAACGTTCATCGAGTTTTAGGGTCATATGTTGTCCAAATATTCTCTCCCTAGCATTAATAACAAACTCCGCTTTGAAGTTCATATAGTCTGTTCAAATCATCTAAAAACACTAAAGTACAAACATTAGAACTTTTCTTGGTTTTGTTAAAACAATAGTTTTGATATTATTCAAAACACATCATTCAAAGTAGAGGAGTGAGTCCAATGTTTTGAGGTTATATGTTCTCTAAACATTCTCCTTTGGCATTCACAATAATTTTCTGCCTATCCCCATCTTTGCAAGGATACCCACGAGGCAAATTTTTTATTTTTCTAATATTTTTAAATTATTTATTTGAAAAATATAATTTATTACATTGTAAAATAAAATATTTTACGTTATAAACTAATAAATATATAAAAATATATGTTTATACATATAAAATATTTATATATAAATCTAATAAATATAAAAATTTATTAAAATATATTTAATTTTTTCAATTCTTCATGGGGATCTAGTTTGAGGGTTCCCGTGGGGACCCGCGGGACAAAGGCATAATAATCCCCACCCTTACTCCATAGGGGAGAAAGGGCAGGGATTCCCTACCATGTTGGGGTAGATCCTCACATGGAGTAGGGAATCCCACCCCATTGCCATACCTACTTAAATCTTTGATTTTTGGATTAAGTGTTAGCATTTTCTGTGTTTGATGAGGTTTTATGATGGTTGAAAGGTGATCTTAGTAAAGTTCGATTAGGGGAATTAAACATCGTCCCTCTCCTTCTATGAGAGACGTATTTGTAAAGGTAAGAAGGGTGCATCTGAGCCAAATTGCTTAGGTTGCACTCAATCCTTAACCTCCAATAGAAAGAATCAGAGAATCTTCTAGAAAATATGATTTTCAAGTTGTTTGCACATCTAATGAGTTGTGTGTATAACCATTTAGGAGTCAAAGGTCAATTATTTCAAAATCTTCTCTCTGTTAGGTTTGGGACTTGGTTGTTCATCAAAGTGAGTTTGTTATACAACTAATGGGAGGTTATTCTTTAAAGCTTTAGGTTTGGATGGTGGGTTTGGTTTAGGTTTGATTCAAGGTTTCTTCCAAGCTTTTGTTCCTTCATTTTGCAATGTTTTCACTTATTCTTTATGTATAATTCTAATAGTTTCTCATAATTTTACCTATCCAAAGTAGCTTATTGTCACTCATTCTTGATATATAGCAAGCTTGAGGTTCAAACATAACTCTTAGCCATTTATCACGTAGTTAGCTAACATTTAAAAGGTTATGCTTGAGACCTTCAACCATTAGAAGCTTGTCAAGAATTAGTGAATAAACGTTCTTAACAATTTTACTTATACCTATAATTTTGCCTTTCAATTATCACCAAAAGAGACATTCTCAAGTCTTTCAATTCAATCAAATTTGGAAAAAAAACAAAACCTCATATCACTTATCATGTGTTTGGAGTAACCACTATCAAGATACCATTTTACTTTTTCCTTTTTTGATTGCACGTACACTTATAAGACTAAAATAATTATTTGTTCTTAGGTACCTAAATTCTCTTAGGTAGTTGTGGGTTAGTTTTAGTTAATTGCTCATCATGCCTTTTAGTATGACAATGATAAACAATATGGCCACGCCTACCATATTAAAAATAATAGCCATTGAATTATTTATGTATGGAGTTGTGTAAACTAATTATCTCCTAGAGAAGTGCCATTTTTAATCCAGTGTGCCTAGGAGCAAATCTTTTAGATGTGTAAGTATAAGATGGTTAGCCTTTAAAGGATTAGATATATCCCTTCTTAGAGGTTTTTCTTTAATGTATAGGCATATAGTTGTGATTATGTCGAGGCATGTTACGAAAGTGCCTTAGTATATGCCTTTACATGTTTTGCCTTCTAGGCTTGAATGGTTTATATAAATATACATGATTGGCCTTTAAAGATAAAGGCCGAGTGTAGGCATGTGAGTTTGATAAGACATTAGTACACTTGTATATGTTTTGGCACTTGCCTTGACATTTTGTAGAGCACTTGGTTGTCTAGTTTTAGGAGGACTAGGTGTTCTAATGTATTTTGCCCTTGTAAAGGCGGTATGAGATGTAGAAATAGTAGAAAAAGAAGAAGCATTATATCTTAAATCATATTTAATGCATGAACTTCTTTAAACTTTAAAGATGGAGTCAAGTTTCCTCTTTCCAAAATTTAGGAAGATTCTCCTTCAATCTCTTGTTTTTATCCTTTAAAGAGTCAACCTCTTTTACAAAACAATCAAGATTCTTAAGAGAATCTTTCAAGGATTTTCCTTTTGAAGGGGGGAAAATGAATATTTAAAAGAATCATGACTCTTAGTGAGTTTGGCAATAATGTTGTATATCTCATCTTTAGAATAAGAGTTGAAGAGATTTATCTCTTATTTATCATCACTCTCACTTCCACTTCCAAAGTCATAGAGGAAGAGCATGATTCATCTTTTAACAACATCAATAAAGATTTGCTGCTTTCTTCTCATCTTTTGAGCTTTCAAATTTTAGAGCACAAGTATCATCCCAAGTAGCCTTGAGTGCTTATTTTCCTTTTTTGGAGTAGTGCTTCTTAAAGGGATACTTATACTTCTTTAGCTTTGGACAATCTATCTTGAGATGTTCCTTCTTATTGCATCTATATCAAATTATTTGGCTTTTAGAACTCCTTGTTTCGTATTCTTTCTTCATTTTTCCTTTAGGGAATTTCTTTTATTGATTAGAGAAATAAGAACTAATTAATCATCCTCACTGTTATCATCATTATCACTTGAAGTGATTAGTGAAGAAACAAAGGGAGTTTCAGTAAGTATCTCTTTAGCCTTTAAGGCTATGTCATTTTTTCTTTCACTTTCGTTACTAGTTGGCTTTTCTAATGTGATTTCATAAGCTAGAAATTTGCTTATGAGTTCATCTAGTGAAAGTGCCTCCAACTTGTTTACCTATTCCATAGTAGTCTTTTTATCTTTCCACTTATTCTTAGGTAGAGTTTTGAGGACCTTGGCCACTATGATTTCATTTGAATATGTTTTTCCCAAACACTTTAAAGTCCCTACTATATCAATGAACCAAATATACATTTTAGTTATGGACTCATGAAGTTGGTATATAAATGTTTCATCAGAATAGGTATGCATTTGTATCTTTTTCTCCTTGACCTCATTGGTTCCTTCATGTTAAGTTTAGAGCATATATGAAATCTCTTTGGTTGATTTACACATTTGAGCCATAACATATTAAGTTGTGGATGACACAAAATAAGACATGCATGGCCTTTTTATTCTTTGGGTTAACCTTTTTCTTAATGAATATTGAGATTTTAAGTTTCTTCTTGGTGAAAATGGGTTTGTTCCATTATGCATAAGAGCATTCCATACAAACAATCTTTTAGCAATATTGTTGCCTTTGCTTAGTACTTTAGTTTTGATTCTTTCTTTTATTATTTTTGTAATTGAGTTTACAAACACTTACTCTGTATTTATAATAATCAAAACTAAGAATTAAGAATTTAAAGTTCAATAATTTTTAAGGCAAAGACATAGTTAATATCATCTTAAAAAATAAGAAAGAAATCATTAACAAAGCAAAGATGACTTAACTTTAACTTTTCATAACCATGATGGAATCTAAAATCATCTGTGTAATACAGTTTCAAAGTTCTTAACAAATATTCATAGCAATCATAAATTACAAGAGTCACATTGGATCACCTTACCAAGCAAACAAATTTTCTTTTTAAAAAAGAGAAAATTTTATTTTAAAAACAAAAAAAAAAAAGAAAAATTGATTGTTATTAAAAATAGGTATAGTACAATAATACGATTTACCTATATAGTCTATTACATTACAATAAATAAAGAGCAACCATCAATATATATATATATATATATATATGATCTCAAAATTTATTTAAAATAAAATCTTATCATTTATTGAGTTAATTATTTGACATGTAAACAAATAGAATCTCTATTAATTATAATTGAAATAACTATGAATAGAAATAAACAAAATTAAAATATGTAAATTAAAAATAATATTACCCATTTAATTATATATTCTATATTTAATATTTTAATTTTATTAATATTCATAAATATATTTTAAATGATATATTCAATATAATTGCACAACCCTTGTGAGCGCCTCAATTTTGGGGTTGTACTCGAACGAGTGGAATCTTTATTACGACTCTTACGTTTTATTGATCATCGAGTGAACAAGAGGATGAGGGTCACACATTAGTAGTAACCCTTAGTCATGGCACATGATTTGGATTAACAGAGGATCATTGAAGCCTTATGCAAGATAAAAGCCTTTTGTTTCAAAGTAGTGGTCAACGGGGGACCAAGGCGGGACAATACATTGGTATCGTCCCTAGGTAAAATATGGAGTCGCCATCTGACTTTGGTAAGGACAAGAATTCGGGCAAAAATGAATTCTAAGTTTACTTAAGTCATTTAGAAAGCTCAATCTATCTTCAACCCATCATAGATTGGGTTTGATAGTTGGGTCCAACTTGGGGAAGTGGTTAGGCACCTCCAAGTCACTTAGATATAGGGATTCGACCTTTAGACAATCAATGATTTATTTTTATACCTTGCCTTTATTAATCAATTTCTCATTTATCCACCTAGGCACATTCATTTAAGGAAGCTATCAACCATAACTAATAAAAATGCAATGCATGAATGATATGCAGGATGCAAGAAAATAATAAATAATATATACAAAGCAAGGATGGGGGCATACATATCCAAATGGTGGGATTATCATGCAATGAGATCAAATAGACAAAAAGCATGCATTAATTAGCTTCCCTAACTTGGAAAAATGAACATAAATTAGTCCATAAAACATATGTCAAATAGGAAGAAAACAACCCCTAAGATCTACTAGGAATGGACAATTAAAGTAGAAGTATACCACCTTTTCCTTGTAGCTTAGGGTATAGCCTATTAGTCCTTGATGTTTAATGTCATTAGTCATGTTAAGGCGTTAATTAAGTGGTCTAACCTACTGTCCATGTTCATCATTAATCATATTAAATGCAATATGGGGCATAAACATGATAATGGCATGCAATGGTATCAATGAAGAAGGCATAATATAATAAACATGCAAATAAGGACAAAGGAAGACTTAGGGCAAAATATGAGAACCAAAACATGTATTTTGATGATCATAGCCTCAAAGAATATGGAATGAGGGTTATAGGTCTTTGTAACCTACGTCATTCCAAATGTTTGGCTTACAAGATTGTAAAATTAGAAAAACACATAAAATGAGTATGGAACAAAGTTGTATGAATAGTGTCATGAGCAATAATAAAGGGTTGTACAAACCACATAGTGGTATGTACAAACCTCCCAGTGGTTTGTACATACCACTTTTTGGTCTGTACAACCTACTACGTCTGTTAAAACTAAAAATCAAAAAATGAAAGAAGAATAGAAAGGAGAAAAAGGAAAGATATGGGATGAGCCCTTTGAAGGCTTAAATGTTTCCTTTTGCCCTTGGAGGCACTTTTATGTTAGAATTTTCTCTAAATGCAAAGAAAAATAATTCTAAAAACAAGAGCAAAACTTGGTTTTACCATGAATCTTTTAGGTGTGTGTTAGGTATTTATGTTTTCTATTTGGGTGAAGTATTTTTAAGGTTTGAGAATATATTTTGGCAGAGTTTGGTTAGGGTCAATTGGCCTCCCTCTCTCTCTTCAAAGGAAGGATTATTTATAGAGAAAGAAGGAGTGCCCTTGAGCCTAATTATTCGAATTGCACCTAATCCCTTCTTTTCCACACTTTTTGGTGATAAGATCAATGAATATTCTAAAGTTTAGGGTTTGAAAATTATCTATACAACCTAATGATTGTCTGTACAGACAAACACATGGTTGTATAACCAATTAGGTTATCTGGGTCACTATTCTAAAAGTTTCATCCTTTTTGGCTTTTAGTGGGTTGTTCGTACAACCTTTTAAGTTGGTTGTATAACCCTCTAATTTGTTTGTACAAACCTCTATTGAAATTTGAAAATTGGGCTTTTAAGCTTGGACTTTTATGGGGTAGGTTTAGTTCAAGGTTTGTCCAGGCTTTTACCATTTCTTTAGGCACCTTTTCCCCTATTCTTTAGGGAAGAATTCATGTAGTTACTTATCATCAAGCTTGCATCCTAGAGACCCAAAATCTAGCGCTATAGTCCTATATTATGTTTACTATTATTCAAAAAAAAAGAAAAAAAAAGATTATGGACTAGTATCTAAAAAAAAGGGCATGACCACTTATAAAATGATAAAAAAAAAATCAACATCAACATGTGAGGAAATGGAGAATATAACAAAAAAAATAACAACAAAGATGGAAATCCCACAAATGAAGAAAAGACATTTCCTACTTTTCCAATATAATTAAAAGAAAAGACTTTCCTTTATTTTTCATTTCCATTTTCCGCCCAATTCTTGATCCAGTATCTTGGATTCACACTCACACTCACACATAAAAGTCTGGAGGAGAGAGAGAGCACGACAACTAAGGAAATGGCCATTTCCTTCGCTTGTTTCTATTAGTTTTATCATTATTCCTTTTCTTGCTCTGCTTATTTAGCTTCTCTCTTTTTTTACTCTTTCTAGTTTCCCAGTAATTCGCTTTTCTTAAGCTTAATTTGCTACATTTATATTTTGATTTCAAAGTTTGATTTGTCTTACTTTTTTTGGTAAATGATCATTAATTACTTTATTAATTATATTTGGTGTAAATTTAATGTGATCTTTTATTGTCTGATTGGATTGTGATTGCAGGTTAAATTGTGTTGTCGTTTTAACACAATTAATTTGTGTGATTTTGAAGCTTCTTACATTTTATTTACAATCACTGAATCAAAACCCATTTATGAATTTTTTTCATTTGCGCCTCTTTTCTTATACTCCATTTTCCTTCCTTCTAATGTTGTTTTCTTTATATGTTGCTTCATTACTTTAGATTTTGCCTGGAAATTTGACATCTTTGTTTTTGTTATTCCTCTCTCCTGAGCTCATTTTTGTGAAAAAAATTGGTGGGTTTTAAGTGTAGAGGCAAAATTTGAGAATTTGTATAATGACATATAGGTATGAATTGGTTTCTATCTAGGACTTATCATCACACTTGATTATGAAGATATTAGCTTTAGGTAGGCTTAGTGTTATTGATCTTGTTTGCTTAAAGTTAACTTCTAAGACTTTTAGAAGAAGCCATGGATTATACCCTTATAAATTTAAGTCATTAGTAGATATTGTGACATTTCAACTATACGTACCACATGGTATGTTAGGAAATTTTTAAGAAGCAAAAGCAAAATAAATAAATAAACTACAACACAAGAATTTTACATAGTTCAGTTTCTCAATAAACCTACACCTATGATCGATAAGGGATAATTCATTATAACTCTTATAGTAACACACTACAATTTTTAAGCAAAAAACTTATAAACCCTCTCGCCAATTATTTAAAACTCTTAACTAGTTCTAAATAAACACACAAATCCCTTGCTCTCTCACTCACTCAGAAGCTTGGGACTCCAATCTCATCCATATGATGATCTCACCATCCATACATTGATCATCACCTTATTACCTATTTATAGGCAAAATCAAAACCTAATTTGGCCAAAGTCGACAACAATTTTGTCGCATGAATTTCCTTTGCCGTGAAGCAATTTGTTTCATGGCTAAGGTTTCATTTTTTAATGATTATGGGCCCTCCATGTTGAGGGACTTCCACAATATGGTATTTATAGTGGATTGGGATGGAATGCCTAGAAAGAATTCTTTGACCGATGTGAAGATAATTGGAAGCGAGTTTTGAGGTCAAGACTTTAGTAGGCAATGTATTATTTCTTTAATGCTTTGGCTTTTATATTTTCAATAAATTAATGAACTATATATTTCCACCTTAAGGTAGTAGGGTTTTTTAAGGATAGAAAGCATAAGTAAATAAGGATTTAGCATTTGCTTTATCATTCGAAAGTGATAATGTAACTTGAATAAAATATGGAGTGGCTAAATGTCTTATTTTTTTTTTTTATATCTTTAATGAGTGATGTTTAATAAATGATTATAAGCATCTACAATATTTAAAATTCTTATTTTCATTTTCAAAAATACAAACTTTAAAAACATATTCAGGATTTTGATGATTAATATCATCTGTCATTGCTTCCATTAGTATGGAACAAGTCCTTACTTTATGAAAATTATCTTTTTTTAGGTGCTTATAGCCTTAGGGTTTTCCTCAACTCCTATTGGCAACTAACACAAGTAACATTATCTCATTTATCTGGAAGAACTGATGTGATAAATTTTTATTTACGCTTCATCTTCATAATTGAAAATTTACATCATATTCTAATTCTTTCATTGATTTTGGCAATTGTCCTTTTCCAAAAGAGTTCTTGATACTCATTTTCCCCATCCTTTATGGTTAAATCAACAGATGTAGATTATGATAGGAAGGTATCACACATTGCTGATCGAGAATTTGTATGTGTATTCTTATGGCTCTAGTTTTTCTAGTGTTTTTAGACGTGGTTTGGAGACAACACAATGTGTAACATTCACCCTTATTAGTGTACCATCTATGATTAATGTGGTTTAAGTCTCAGCCTCCCAAAATCATGTTGTTTTTGTTATGGAGTCTAAAAAGGTTTGTAGTTTTCAATATTTCATTAGTCATATGATTTATCCTGAACTAATTAATTGATGGCTGCGGTTAGTATAGCTTTGCAAGGCTAGTGTAATTTTCATCAAAAGGCTAAATTTTAATAATATTGAGCAATCTCTTTGTAGTTACTTATTTGAATGTTGGTGTTTGATGTGGAAATGATCTTTGATTTTGGATGCAAATGACTTGAACTTATGAATAGAAAAAATTCAAGCTTATTACAATTGAGCGAGAAGGTTTATTTATTTTCCAAGATTAATATTGCATTGTGAAAAATGAGAAAGAGAGGGTTCTCATTCATAAAAGAATCATCCTCATAGGTAAAGAAAAATAAAATAAAGTAAGATAAAGTGAAAAGTAGAAGAGAGTGACACTGGTAAAGAACAACTAAGGTTACTTACCCCATATACAAGATACATTTATTTGCATTTAAGGGGGAAAATAAGCCAAGATAGCTCGTGAGCTACTCAAGATTGGCCTAAAAAATACTTAAGATTAACTTGACATTAATCTAGTTGAGTTTGAGCTCGAGCTACTCAAGTAGTTAATCGATTTTGAGTATAACATTAAAGTATTTGACTCAAAAGTCTCATGAACCAAATCAGGTATAAATATTATAACGCTTTTAGATTTTACATTTAAGTAGATTTATGTAAATAATTAAGTTGAATCAATCCAACCTAGATTTTATAGTCAATTGAACTTACTTCTATTTGAATTTGATATTTCAAAAAATTTTTAAATGATTAGTCAAGTTGACCTCAAGTATTTTACAGAGCAAAGCTTGCTTGAAAACCAAACTCAGTTGAACTCAAACCAAGCTCGAATTTTGAGTTTATAATCAAGGTCGAGCTTGATAATATTTAACTCAACTTAAGATGATTACACTCCTATTTGCACTTTTAAAAAAATTTAAGAGTTGCACATAACCTTGTAATACGATTAAGTCTTTAAGGAATGTTCTATCTAGCACTCTGTCATCTAAGTTTACAAGCAAACTATGATGTTGTTAAGGCAAATGCATATCTTTTTAAAGACCTTATTATTTGCAACCATAGAACTTATTGGCATAACATACAGATCTAAAAGGTGTTCTTTTAGTTAAAGAAGGAACTGAAGTCAGCGAACACAAGCTTGGCTCGAGAACTTATGAGGTAATGCTTAAAGAGTATTTTATTCATATGAGCGAAGTCCAAGTTCTTGTAATTTGGATCAATGTCAGGCTTATAGTACCTAGTTTTTACCCCTAGCTTGACGTAAGATAATAAAGTTAAATGCTTTCTAGTAGTGGGTTTAGGCATAGTTTATGTTTGGCATTGTAAAATTAGGCCAAACACAAGCATACTTTTGTTATATAGGTCGATTAAGTTCTGCTGATGCGAGGGACTCCACATCATTACTATTTTGCAGTTTCCTAGTTTGTTTTGTTGTGTATTGTTCATATATATCCATGAGATATTTTGATTTAATGGCATGTATAATCACTCAATAATTTTTTATGCATTCTATCAGTGTTACTAGCCAAAATGATGCAATATCTTATTATTTTAGGTTCTTGCCATCTAAATGATTGGCGTAATCTTTGGTTATTTTGATCCTTTTTTGGATTTTACTACATATATGTTGTGCTTGTGGATGGTGTCTAAGATGTTTGTTAATTTTAGTTTGTTTTTAATTAATGTTCTCATATTAAACCCAATAGCATTTAGAGCATCTTTGATGCACCAAGAAACAGAATGAGAATAGGATTTCAATTTTATTTTCATATTTGGTACCTTGGTTCATTTTAAAAATTTAAGCATGAGATTCCAAAAACTTAAAATTTTTAACTTTTTTTCCTATTATATAAATATATTGAACAAAAATAATGGAATTCTAAAAAACTAATCTTAAAATAAAATTTCATTTATTATTTTTTTAATGTAACCAAACATGCCATTAGAGATGTATATGCTTTATAGACTTTTTGTGACATACTTTGTATTCACAATTAGGGTTTTGGTTTTGGGAAATACTTTGTATTCAAAACTAGGGTTTTGGTTTTGGGAAATAATGTCACATTAACCCAATGTCATCAATTACTCATACAGGTTTTCACATGTGGAGATAATTTGTCATTTTGTTATGATCATAGAGATACAAGCACCCTATATTTAGGCCTAGGCTTGTTGAAGCACTGAAGGGAGTTCCTTGCAAGCAAGTATGGTGAGTCACTGCATAATATTTACTCTCCTTCTTATTATAAATTGTTTATGGGTTGCCATTATCAAATTGTTTGTCTTGTATCATAATGCATATGTGTATTCAGTTGCTCTTGAATATAGGTGTTTGAAACGAATGTAGTTTGTCACTTTTTAGAGGCTTTAGGAGGGTTTTTGTGTTCATTTTTAAGGATATTCTTGCTTTTCGATTCTATCTTATGGGCGAAATGCCAAATCTTTTCACATAAACCAAAATTGTGTCATTTCTGAAGTATTAAACATTTTGTAAGCGTAGATATTGAGCTTGTTGCACGAGACATTAGCCTGTAAATTAAAATTGATTTGCCATCTACCCTATAATTATAAGTGGCCATTGCTTGATGTGATTGTAAAAAGTCTTGGGGCTGTGTTAACATATACAAGTGTAAATCCAGGGTTGAGAGCAACCAATTAATGTAAATGTTGAGTGTTAGGACCCTTTTTAGAGTTTTTGTCCTGAGATTTTGTTTCATGGATGTTCACACGTGAATGAAATGGCTCTATTTAGGCATTTATGTTAGTAATTGTAGCCATTTCTCTAGTTACATATATCTTGACTGTTTCTGGAAAGTTAATTAGGACTTTTTAGGAACTGTTATGCTTCCTTTGTATAGTGAGACAGTAAAGATAGTTCAACTGAATATAGTTCTCCTGAAGTGTTTTAGAGGATATGTAGACCATACTTACATTCATTTTCATCCTTCAATTTTTTGTTAATACTAGAGCTATGCCTTGTTTCAGGTTGCTACATGGCTTAGCTTTACTGTATTCCTTATAAGACAAGATCATGTCCATAGATAGCTTGGTCATGATGACACAATGGATAGACAAACACTCAAAATCATTAAATCACTTGAGGGAGTTGGCTTACTTGTACAAATAGCAGCTGGTCCCAATTATGTTTTAGCAGCTACTGACAATAGGGCAGTTTACTCTTTTGGATCTGGTTCTAACTTCTGTCTTAGCCATGGAAAGCAACATAATGAGTTTCAATCTCGTGCAAGCCAGACTTTTAGAAAAAAGGGCATTCAAATGGTTCATATGTCTACTGGAGATGAACATGTAGTGGCACTTGATTATAGTGAATATGTTAATCTTGCATTAAGTAATTTTTATTTTACACACAGTGCCTGGTTTGCGATTCGAAACTCTGGCAATGACATTTATAATTTTGTCATGTTGATTACAGGCATATACTTGGGGAAAAGGCTATTGTGGGGCATTAGGCCATGGAGATGAGATTGATAACACTTTTCTCGAACCTTTGAATAGCCTTAAAAGCCACCTTATTGTGCAGGTTTTGTTAATCTCGTGTCTTATCATTAACACTCATTAGGAACATATGCTTATAGACACATATAGTTCACTCTAAGAGGGGGGTGAAATTTGAAACCTTTGAGGACATAATGAATGTGTGGGATGTATTTGTGGAAAGAAACTCAATTTTCATTATTATCTTATTCCCTCCCAAAATATGAGTTATTTTGTTATCACTAGTATTTTTATTCTTTTTTATCTTTCCTTTTTCTGGGATTTTTCCTGTCTTTAATTTGATTCTTATCCTACTAGTTCATTGGAATTTGTATGTATTATGCCAATTCCTAATTCTTGTAATGCCCATCTTATCCACACTTATTATTTAAAGAGGAAAAAGTGGATCAAGCTCACACGCCAACTACCAAGACACTTGAACATGACATATTAATGAACTATTGACACCTAATTTGAAATAACTTATGAAAGACTTTTTCTTAAACTAACCTATGAGTGAAAGCCCACAGGTACCTCTTTTGAAACTTTCTTACTCAACCTTCATATAAAAACATGGTCCATTTGTTTGGACAACTTGATTGCTACTCACTGAATTTACTACTGGGTTTCCAAGCGATGTCACCTAAAATAATCATACTAATACGAGTCAACTTCATGTCAGTAGCTAGGTTGCCTTTTTTATAAACGAGAACTGAAGTCATCTTTAATTGCAATAATGCCATTTTGAAGTACACAAGCCATTGCACATTTAGCCCACCATGGTTGATGGAGATCTCATAGTCTTATCATGTTGTAGAAAGAACAAGCTCCAGATGCATCTCATTTGACTGCTTTTTTTCTCAACATAGAAAAAGCATGTAATGGTTTAGGGACTGAAATGCTTGTGATGGCAATTTGTCATGAAAGTACCAGAGCCATTAATGTTTTAACATTTTCACCTTTTTTACTCCATTTTTGGGTACTCAAGAAAATAAATAAGCCAATTTTCCCAATGTTTTGCCGTTGCATTTGTTCATCACTTCAGTTTTTCTTCTTATTCTCTAATGCTATTGGATATTGTGGCATCATTTTTTATGAGCATGAATTTATTATGAAATGGAACTCTACGTCACAGAAATAAAGTTAGCTAAACAATACACATTATGGTTTCTTGATGCTTGCATGTTGTTGTCTCTTTGCATGTTAATCTTATGAAAAAACCTTGCTTGTTATCATTTAGGTTTGTGCAAGAAAAAGAAAAAACATTTGTCCTCAATGATGGTTGTCCTGTTTATGGCTCTTGAGAATGGGTGCAAGAAATGAAGCATGGTTCTTGAGAACGGGTGCAAATAGTTAGATTCTCAAGTTGTGGTTAGCTTTGGGTTCTCTATACTTAGAAGGTTGAAAGCATCCAGGAGATGAGAAGAAACTCAACCAAATCCAAATACAATTCAGTTCAATAGATCAATTGAAAAGTTTTCATAACAAGTTTCTCAATCTATAACATTTCTCTGTCATTTTCTCTTTTTAATTTCAATAATACTCTATTTTTTAAAAACTCTTGACAATGTTTATTTTCCAATTATGAATGAAAATTTTTCATCCAAGTCAATTTCTTATTAGTTTATTAGTTTTACTATCCAAATTTATTGCAAAATGATTTCCATTACAAGCCCATTGATTCATTGGTGCTTTATCAAAATTTAAGCAAATTGCGGTAAGGGAGTTTAGAGATTCATAATCAATTTTGATCTTAAAAGTAAAAAGGGCTCAATCATATGATGCTTCATATACTTTACACATGCATGGTATGCTCATTTACAAATCACTATCATTTTTTTTTTTTGCATGTCCAATGAGATCTTGTTTTACATAGAACAAAAAATAAGAAGTTCTATTAAAAAGAGGTCGAGAGATCTTAACATGCTAAAGTTGGTGTTGTTGGATTGAAAGGAATTTGGCGCCTTAAGGAATTTAGCATTAAAGGCGCTAATATCTCCAACATGCCCTATCATTAAAGGACAAAGTATTTTTTACCATCTATGAATGTTAATGATTTTGACGCAAGAAATATGGAAGAGAATTTCAAAATCCAAAGAGAAACGATATTCAAACATATGCTAGAGGAAACTTAAAGAAGCATGATAGAGAACTAGACAAAAATTATAGAAGAACAATTGTAGGAAATGGGCTTTATTATGGCTAACCTAGTAGAAAAAATATCCTTCAATTTGGCTAAAAAAGTCCTAGGAGTGAGAATCATGATGTCATACTTACAAAGAAAAGACAAGTTCTTAAAGAACTCAAGGGGCAGTCATTTGAAAATCAAAGTAAGGCTATTGATTCTCACAATTCTCAAGCTCCCTATGTAGAAAAGAGTTTTTTTACCTTTGCACAGTAGAGAAGATGATAATGGTCATCAAAAGGCAACACACACTTCCATGGCAGGCCTATATTGCCACATTGAGTTTTTGCTGCTATCAATCCTAATAATCAATCTCACATGTATGACAATAGTTGAGGAGTTCAAGTAGGAGACTTAAGGGGCTTAACACAAGGGAGACTCAATCGATATATGAATCAATGAGTCATACAGAGACCATAAGCTGATATAGAGATGGTGAGAAATGTAGTACATGAACTTTGTAGGCTTGAACTTAGGCAATACCTTATGTTTTAAAAGCTTTATCCAATTGCTATTGATAAAGACAGTCCCTATCACAAGGGTTATAAAGTTCTTAAATTTACTTTATTCTCTATGAAAGAGGGGTAATCTACACTAGTGCATCACATTACAAGATTTGCAATTTTATATGGTGAACTTACTAATGAAATTTTTTATATATTAATATTAATTTAAAAAGGGTCTTAACCAGGTACTTCATTCATTCTACTCTCACATATTCTCATTTTATCTATCGAGCAGTATTTACTAACTTAAGTATTGGAGTGGACTTCGGCACAAGGATAGATTTCCTTCTCATCTTTATTTGTCTTATAGAGCCCAAACTAGAAGGACTCGAGCTACTCTTCCATAATCCTAAAAGACCTACCTAGACTATCCAATTCATTAGTGTAGTAAGCGTGAACTAAATTTTTAATGTCTATCACAATTATTATTTTTTTATACTTGATCACGAACATTAATTAAAGAAAAAAAATTAAAGGCAACAAGGAAATATGAAATCAACCTCAAATTTGAGGATATGTATGCCCACACATTTAACCCTCAAGCTATAACTTTCTCACGCTTAAGTTATTTACAGTTTTATATTATCATAAGATAAAGATTCAATTTTTATAAGGAGATGTTATACTATTTATTGTGGATTAACAAATAAGTTTTTTATATTCGACTTTTTTATATATATATTTTGGTTATATGTTTCTACATAAGTATACTTTTCGATTAAAACTTGATATACACATGTTGTATGCAAGTTATAATTTCAACATTACATTGAGATAATTATTTATTTCTTAATAGCCAAGAAAGGAAATATGATCTATATAGTTGTATATTGTAATTATTTATGATATGCAATTGGCATACTGCTATGATGATTGACAATGAGAAAGACAATTTAGCCAAACTATCATGCAAGATATTTGATCATACATCACATATGGATTTTCTATCATACTCAGTTTTAAGATAACTTGAACTTTTATATGCCTCAGTTTACCTTTATTCTTATATAAGTTTGCAATTTCAATATATCATTGACTTTTAATCAATAACTATGAGTTTCTCTATATCTTAACTAATCTTTTAATGCTTTGGATTTTTATGCATTATTAGTCATAAATTGACTTGGAGTTATAAATTCTCATTAGCTTTGAATTTCTTTATACTATTGGTAGGCTTTAAAATTGCCACCAGATCTTTATATTTTATTCTCAAGACATCTCAATCTTTATAGCCTTGAAGAGGCATGAATTTCTCATATTATTATTTGCCTTGAAAAGGCACGATCTTCTCATATCATTATTTGTCTTAAAGAGGCATGAATTTCTTACATCATATTAGACTTAGAAAAACATGGATTTTTCTTGAAATTTCTCTACTTTGTTGTTTACCTTAAAGAGACTTGGGTTTCTCTTATCATCGTTTGCTTAACAATATATGGATTTCTCATATCATTATCTGCTTTAAAAAGGTATGAAGTTCTCCTATTATTATTAGCCTTAAAAAGGTATAGATTTCAGTTTTAGAAAAGCATGGATTTTTGTTGTAGTTTTTCTATTTCATTCTTATCTTTAAAAGGCATGGTTCTCTTTGCATTTATTCACCTCAAACAAACATAAATTTCTCTATGGGTTATTTTGTGAAAGTATATATCAAGCTAATTAGCCTCGTACACTGTGAAAGGGTCTTCATCCTCTTCTCTGTGAGTCATTTTAAAAGCATGTACCAAGCTAATTAGTCTCATACTTCTTAAAGGGATCTTCACCCTCTTCTCTATAAGTTATTGAAAAGTACGTACTAAGCTCATTAGCCTAGTACATTGGAAAAGGTTGTAAAGCCTATAGCTAGGGAATGCTTTAAAACAAAACTAATCTAATTCATTCATACTTAACATTTTTTTAAGTATCGCCACCTCGACACTGCCAATTCAACATCAACAAATGATTGCAAGTTTGGTTATTTAATTGGCTTATTGCTTTGATATTATCAATTTCATAAGCTCAACTTTCTAATATTCATCTTATTATTTTCTAATTATTCTAAGTCTTATAGCTTGATTCTTTTCTCTAGCAAGCTTCCCAAAATGTAAACAAACTCAAACTAGGGATACATATGATAGTACCCTCACTAAAATGGTCTAAGCTCACTCCAACTTAGGGCCCAACTCGATATCAAGGGCTTAAACTATTCGATTTGTCATAAATCCAACTCGGTCTAAGATCGAGCTTTCATATAAAAAGCTAGTGTTGGCTCAGCCTATATATATGACTCATCAACTCATCCCTTATTTGTATTAGGAAAGTATTATCCTCGTCAAGAAGCTAATCCTTATTAGGAAGAAAATATAGTTCTAATCCAATACAGACACAGTTCATTCGAATCATTATATAAAGAGTCTCAACCAAGTATTCATTCATTCTACTCTCACATACTCTCACTTTATCTGTCAACCTGTAGTAGACTTTCGACACAAATATAGATTTCTCCCTCATCTCAGTTTGTCTTGTAGAGCACGAACTAAAGGACTCGAGCCACTTATCCAAAATCCAAGAAAACCTACCCGGATTACTAGCTTAGTAGCTTAACAATGTCAAGTACATAAATGAGAATATCACATTACATAGTTTGGTATTAAAGTATTTTCAATAATTTTAAGATTTTAAAATTATTTTTTACCATTTTTTTCATTTTTATTTTACAAATTATTAATATAAAAGTAAAAAAATAAAAAGTTAGGACTTAATATATATAAAATTGCAGCTCAAAATCCAATAAATTTATTTTGAAATATAAAGGGCCTTAGAATTTTTTTTTTCCCACTTAACAATCCTATGGCTTATCAAAAGGCACTACGATAGCAAATTATATTCTTTTTTTATTATTTATTATCAAATTTTATAAAATTAATATATATAATTAGTTAATTTTAGTTTTAGACTTAATTTTAGATGAGAATTTACCATTTTATCAAGAAGTTGTGTTAGCAATGTGATATTTTTTATATGTAGCAAGTAAATTAATTCAAAAAATAATAAAAATTTAATAATATAGAAAGTTTTTAATCTAAAAATAATTCAAGAAGTTTAATAATATAGAAATTTCTTTACATAAAATAATTTATAAAATTTAATAATGTAGGATGTTATTTATATTAGTCCTCTTTAAAATTTTAACAATAATAAATATTTAGTTTCTTATATAACAAAAAAAAATAACAAAAGCTAAAGAAAGAAATAGACAACAAAAAAGTGAAACTAAGAATTTTTTTTTATCAAAATAATTATATTATTATTGAAATGTACAATACTAATTGAATTATCTATATTATTTTTATTATTTTATTTATTTAGATAATGAATTTTATAAAATAATAATGTATTATAAATAATAATAATATTTTTAATTATATTAGTATATTAATTATTAATTATTTAATTAATAAAATAATTATTTAATAAAAATATTAATTTATTTATAATTAGTATATATAATTAAATTTGATCTCAAATGCAATTATAGACGAGTGATTGTCATTTGTTAACTAACTGTTTATTTGAGACAAAATTAGATATTTGTCAAATTAATTTTTTAACATATAAGCAATTAAAATTTTCATATAAAACTAGCTAATAGAAAATAACTATTGTCTCTCCATGTTGAGAGTGTCGTTCTTTTCTCTTTTCTTTTAAGAGTTTCCATTTTCTTGTGATTTTTGCAAGTTTTGATTTTGTTTCATCATGGAAAATCAGTTAGGCCAACTATCTCTAATGGCTAATGAGGATGAGGAACATCTGCTGGAGAATGAAAGCAAAGGATTGCATATTGACTTTATAGAATTTTGTCTTATGGGCAAGTTCTTAATTAATAAGCCTATTCATTTTAATGTTATGCATCATCGTATGACTAGTCTCTAGAGACTAGGAAAAGGGATTTACATCAAAGTTATCAATCCCGAGCTATTTTTATACTAATTTTTTCATTCAATAAATTTGTATAAGGTGTTGGATGAAGGACCTTGGATGTTTGATAGACATTCACTATTAGTTCATCATTTGAAAGAGGGCGATGTTCTTACAAACATCCTTTTATTTGCCCATTAGGTATATGTTGGAAGCTATTAAAAGGCAATTAAGGAACTTTACAGGCTCTTTCTTAGATTATGATTCAAGTAATAGTACGAAGCTGTGAAGAAATTTTACTAGGATGTGAGTAGACTTGGATGTATATTTACCATTGAAGAGGTGTAAGAAAATTTGTCATATTGGCTGTGAATGGTCCCTAATTCATTTCAAATATGAACGACTATCTTTGTTATGTTTTCCATGTAGTATTCTTAGCCATTCTAATCAATCTTGTCTGCTAAGAAGGGGGTCCGATTGATGAAAGAATGGGTTATTTTTACTAGCTCTGACAAAAAAATCATTTACGTATGGCGAAGAATGGTGGCTTGGGGAGCAAGTTATAGAAGGGATACGATTATGGAAGGACAAGATTTTAGGTAAGGGGAAAGAGGTAATCTTGGTTTCAATTCAAATGATGAAGTAATCAACACAAAAAACATAGGAATTATGCATTTTAAGGCTCTTAGTAACTTGGGATATACTAACGACAAAAATGTTTTAAATAGTGGAGATTTTTTGAATATGCCTTTGTTGCCCACTGAGTTTGCACATAAGGAGGAACTTAGGCTCGAGCTAGATGAGGCCTGTAAAAGAAAAAAGGTGGTGCTTGTGAATGTGGATCAAAATAATAGTATGATTGTGGACCTAGAATCTCTTCTAAAGGATGTGGTTATTTGATCTGGTTTAAATGTATTGATGAATCTACAAAACCCAGTAATCAGGTTTGTCAAACATCATGATAGGTGTTAGCTAGAACTACCATGGGCTTGGAAACCGATGGGTAGTTGTTATCTTTTTGTGATCATGTTAGGTCTAATAAGCTAGATTTTATCTTTTTAATTATAACTCTTATAAATTCAAATAAAATTACGGAAATAAAAGTTAAGTTGGGCTATGATTATTGTATTGTTGTAAATAAGGAAGGAAGGAGTGAATGGTTCATTTTTATTTAGCGTAATGCCAAAGCTTTTTTGTTTCTCAGATTTTCTAAACATCATTTTGACTTGCAATGTATTGATGGGGGATGACTTGACAGTGTATAGATTTTTATGGTTGTCTTAACTAAAATCAATGTCAGGAGTCTTGGAATCTGATTAGGTCACTTTATAATGCTTCCTTATTACCTTGGTGTATTGTTGCCAACTTTAATGATTTACTAAATATTGAGGATAAATAAGGGGTGTCAAACATCTAGCATGGGTTTAGAAATGTCGTTAATGATTGCCATTTGATTAATTTACCAATGGTTTAAAAAGAGGTAGGGGTACATCTCGTTAGATTTAGGAGAGGTTGAGCTTTTTTGTCGAATGCTTGGCTGCAACTTTTTCCTAATGCTCTTATTGCCTCAATTTTGGACCATTCTCCATTAGAGCCTATTATTAGTACTAATTAGGTCTATCCTCAAAAGTTCCATTTTCAGTTTGAAAATTGTTGGTTGGTAGAGCAGGAGTTCGTCAATGTTGTCGAGGAGAGTTGGGTGAATTCAATGGGTATGGATATTGTGGATCGGTTAGCTTATTGTATTACTTCTATTACTTCTTGGAGTTCATCATTTAGGATGCAATTTTTAGATAAAATTAAAAGGTGCAAGGCTAACATTTTGAGTTTACAAGACTTTGTTTATACTGTGAATGTTATTATGTTGAAGGAGAAACAAAATATGTTACCTAATTTGCTCGCTCAGGAAGAGACTTATTAGAAGCTGAGACCAAAAAATTTTTTGTTACAAAGGGGTGATTCAAACTCAAAAATTTCCACTCTATGGGTTCTTCTAAAAAAATGAAAAAAAACAAGATTAATAGACTGATGGATTCAAAAGGTAATTGGGTAGAGGATTAAGAAAGGATTCGTGATGTGGCTAAATTATATTTTAATAATCTATTCTCTATGGATTCAGCTAGTATTGAGATGGAATTAGGAGCTATTTCGTGTAGAGCTTCAAATGAGGATAATTTGTTTTTATTGGCTCCTTTTACAATGTATGAGTTTCACTAGGCAGTTTTCGAAATGCATTTGAATAAATCTCTAGGATTGAATGGTCTTAATCTTTCTTTTTTCTAATGTTTATGAAGTTTATTTGGTAATCATGTTTTTCTTACTTGTTGTGAGCGATTGGAGAAAGAGTATTTTCTAGTAGGTCTTGATAGTATTATCATTATTCTTATGCCAAAGCGTGACTCTCCATAGTCTATGAAACATTTAAGGCCAATTTCTTTGTGTAACATGATGTTCAAAATTTTATCAAAAGTTCTAGCAAACAAGTTAAAAGTTATTCTCTCATAGTTTATCTTGAATGCCTCATTAGTGTTGGCTCTTAGTAAATCAATTCAGGATAATATCATAGTTGATTTTGAGATTATCCACCATATGAAGTGTAAAACAAAAGGTAAGACGGGTGCGGTGGCACTCAAAATTAATATAAGCAAGGCCTATGATCGTATTAGTTAGAGTTATTTGAAGGCAATGATGGTGAGAATTGACTTTGATTCCAAATGGATTTATTCGATTATGTTATGTGTCTTTGATGGAGTATTATACGATTGTTAATGGTGACTTGGTTGGTCCTATTTTACCGCAGTGTGGGCTTAGGCAAGGTGATCCATTATCACCTTATATTTTGATTCTTTACATATAAGGTTTGTTTATATTGATTAGGAGGGCCAAAGCTCAAAAAGATATTCTTGGTTGTAGGATCTATCATAGTGCTCTAGTTATATCACATTTACTTTTCATAGATGATAGCTTCTTTAGAGCAGATGGAAGAGAAGCTATGGTAAAGCCAACTATTCTTTTAACTTATGAAGGGACTTAGTTCAGCCTATAAATTTTAATAAATCGGGTATCTTTTTAAGTTTTAATTTCTTACCCTATGTAAGAGCAAATGTTTTTTCTTTGCTTAATGCTTTGAGTTTGCTTAATACGAGTAGGTATTTAGGATTGCCCTTATTGATAGGGAGGAAGAATAGGGCCATTTTTACTTTTCTTAAGGATAGATTGTGGCATCTGCTTCAAGGTTGGCAAGAAATGCTTCTTTCATAGGCAGAGAGGGAAGTTCTTATAAAGGTGATAGGGCAAGCAATCCCTTCTTTTTGTATGACTTCTTTCTTAGTGTGAAGAGCATGAAAGAATGATGAATTCTTTATGGTGAGGTATGAAACTTGATGGTGGGAGGAGGATTCATTAGTTTAGTTGGAAAAAGTTATGCTTTGAAAAGGATAGAGGTGGTTTAGGTTTTTGTGATCTCCATAATTTTAATCCAGCACTATTCTGTAAGCAATGATGGAATTTAGTTTCTAAAATAGATACTTTAATTACAAAGATCCTCAATGCTAAATACTTCCCTAAAGGGGATTTCTTAAATTTACAGTTGGGTTTGAATCCAAGCTTTATTTGGAAAAGTACTTGGAGTATTAGATGTGTTCTTACATAGCAGTGCCATTAGAAGGTATGAGATGGAATCTCAATAAGAATCTAGAATAATGCTTAGCTTCCTAAGGATTACGATTTTCTAATTTTGTTTAATTGTCCAAATGGTATGAAAGGTTTAACAATCAGTGACTTGTTCATTCCAGGCTTTAGAGAATGGGATGTGAAGCTAGTTATAGAGTAGTTTTCTCAGGCCAAAATGCAATCCAGCTCACAAATTTCTTTATGCTTGAATTATAGTAAGGATAAACTTATTTGACACTTTGAGCATAATGGAATTTATTTTGTAAAGTTGGGTTATTAGGTATTTATGAGTCAATATGATTAAGCTTGAAATTCAGTTGATGGTAGAGTTTGAAGGAAGCTATGGAATTTGAAAATTTTACCTAAGGTTAAGATTTTCTATGGAGGCTACTTTTGAATAGTTTGCCTACACAAGAGAGACTTTTTATGAAGGGCATGAATTCGGTTAATGAATGCACTATTTATGGTCATTTTGGTGATAATCTCTTATATATTTTAATCGTTGTGAGTTTGTTATGGCTTATTAGGCAGTGACTGGTTTGGTTTTAGATTGGGTGTTGATTTGAAGTTTTGAATTATGGATTTCATGGGCACTATTGAATTATGATAATAGTAATTATGCTTATATGACTATTGTTCTGTGGAGTATTTGGCAGGAAAGAAATTAAATGTTGTGGGAACAAAAACCCCTTTTGCTAGTTATGCTATTACAGAGGTATAAATTCAATGTCCTTAACTCATTGAATGGGCGCTATGATGTGAAATGGAAAAAACCCCTAGGGCTTTGTTAAGTGTAATATGGATATTGCTATCAATAGGGAATCCGTTAGTACTAGTGTTGATGTGGTTCTAAAGGATGTGAGTGGTTGTTTTGTCGCTTGTCAAACTGTTGTTTTTGTTGGATATCTTCCCTCTCATGTGCTTAAGCTTATGTTCTTAAGGAGGCATTATTGTGGTTACATGAACACGATTTCCAAAAAGTTGTGATAGAAATGGAAGCAAAGAATATTGTTGATGTGGTTCATTTGAAATATAGATATCTCTAAATTTAGAGATATTATTGCAGATTGTGTTGCTCTTCTTAATGCATATCAAAGTTTCTCTATTACCATTGTAAACCATAAAGCAAATGGTGTGGCTCATGTGTTAGCAAAGGCTGCCCATTATTATGCTAGCCCTAGTTCTTAGAATAATGCTTCTGATTTTATTATTGATGTATTAGTTGCTAATATTTAAAGTTTATAAAGCTTTTTTTAAATTAAAAAAATATAATTATAAATATAAATAAAGAATCATTAAAAGAGACTACAAAATAGGCAATTCAAAAATTACTTTCATATATTATCTATTTTAAAAATAAATATGATTTATTTAATCACATGCTAGTTCATTAAAAATAAATCCCTATCTTCCTCATTTCCACCTATTAAATATGATCCTCTCCTCCAAACTCATAAGCATATCAATAGACAGTTTATTTTATTAAGGTCCAACTTAGCTCCCTTTAAGAGAGGTAGGATTTGTAAGTCAATCTTGCTATTGTCTCTCCTCAGTAGATACTTGCACAATAGAAAAGCAGCTACAATGCAATCTTGAGCAGCTCGAGCATGACCCCAAGTCTAAACAAAAAATCTTTACAAATTATTTACTATTTGCTTATTTTATATTTATCATAAATTGTAATCCTTTCTTAAGATCATTCTGTATTTAAAACTTCTGAACTGTAATTATACAACTATCCCTAATTGAAATGGAGTCACCACCCAACTTGGTTGGGATAAAATTTTGGGCAAGGAAAAATTTCAAACCTAATATCAATCTATCTTTACCCTATCAAAGATCGTCATAATTATGGATCTATAGGGGACCTCTAATGAAGAAGAATATGAGAAGATTTAGAGGTGGAGGAACTCAACTGATGATGATAAGGAGAGAGTCGTCTCCCAACTTTGGTCGAGATAAAATTTAAGGACAAATTCTGAGTCTAATAAGTTAACTAGAAGACCCAATCTATTTTTAACCCATCAATATCCTTCCTCTTTATCAATCCATTGAAGCAGGCCTAAGCATTATAGTTCATCTTAGAAGGCTAAAAGGCATAACTATTTCTAGCCTGTTGCACCCATTTATTGGAACTTGCGCACAAAATATGACTTATCAAATAGCAATGCACATATTCATAATTAATTAAAATTAAAATTATTGAACTATCTTGAACATGCAATCCTGCATTCAATTAGTACATTTTCCTTTCTTTCATCCACTTCTTCCACACTGTAATCTATTTTACATATATATTAACATATAAATACAATAAAACTGACCCAGGAATTGCTATATTCATTGGTCGGGGTATTTTGCAATTCCTGGGTAACGTATGAGCGGTTATATTGCGGGGGGCTTATTTTCAGGGACTCGTTGAACTTTTCCTTGCTTCATTCTCTGTTCCGGGGGCGGTTTTGGGATTCTGTGGGATTGAGTGAGGGTAGGGGGTCTCTCGACTTCTCGCATCTGGTGCCTTCTTTTTCCTCCATTGAAGCAACTGCGTCTTTGGTCTTTGGTCTTTGGCTCACATGTGTGGAGGATGATGATAATTAATCTATTTTTTAAATGGGTTTCCTAATTCATAAGTATCTGTCAAGTTATCATTATGGGAAGGATTTTAAAAACAAGGATCAAAATGCTTACAGAATTATGACTTGAATGAACCAATCTTTTCTTACGTGATGATTATTACGTAAAAAGTCCATTATGTTAACCAATTTATTGGCATTATTTTAGAAATATAAATTGGTTTCCAAAATATTAAGAAATGTAGATTGAAGACCTCTAGGGCGATGATCATTACGTAGAAAGTCCATTATGTTAACCAATTTATTGGCATCATTTTAGAAATATAAATTGGTTTCCAAAATATTAAAAAAATTTAGATTGAAGACCCTCCGTAGGAAAATTTTATGGATGCTTAATATTTGTCTACTATAATAATATATGAATATTATAATAATATGTGAATTAAACCAAGGTCATGAGAAGTTTGATATAAAATAGGAATAATTTTTGGTATTTTAGCTAAATTTGGACTTTTGTGATTATTGTGTTTGAAGCCTCACATCCCTGTGCATGGTAACGCATTTTTTTTTAAAAGATAGATTGATTTGAAATACATGCAGATAAAAAATAATAATAAGAGATCATTATGTTAAAGGGGAAAAAATATTACTGATATTTGACTATTTACTGTAACAATATATGATTATTATAATAAAATTTGAACTATACCAAGGTCATGAGAAGGTAGAAATGCAATGGGAATGATTTACTAAGGGTGAGTGCGGTGGAGATTTTGAAATTCTTTTGGAATCATTCCAAATTTTTGAAAAAACTTTTTTTAAAAAAATGATTTCATTTCAAATTTTCGAGATAATTCAGTTTGATTCTTAGTTCCTTTAATATGATTCAATTCGATTTGATATGGTTCGAATATTCATACTTCTAACTTTTAA
Source organism: Omphalea diandra (assembly GCA_949677035.1). NCBI lineage: Eukaryota > Viridiplantae > Streptophyta > Magnoliopsida > Malpighiales > Euphorbiaceae > Omphalea > Omphalea diandra. Next base: position 1,081 of record CATIWR010524574.1, on the reverse strand, counting down.
TTATCAAATTTTCATATTACTAAAAAAATTTAAGTGTATCACTTTTTAAAATAAATAATATATATAATTATATTTATATACTAATTGAAATTGAAAATTTCAATTCCAGTAAATTGATTAATTTAGTATGTATAAATTTTTGATTTCATATCAATTATTAATAATAATTAGTTAAATATTTTATTCAACCATTCGATTAAAAAGAGTAAAAATTTATAAAAAATGAATAAAATTATTGATAAATTTACTACATTTTTTATTTGAATAATCATCTAAATAATTAATTAAATAAGATAAGTTTAATATTTAAATTAAAATTTTGATTAGTTTTGTGTATCATATAGGTTGAATGTTATATATATATATATATATATATATATATATATATATATATATATATATATATCTGTGTGTGTGTGTGTGTGTGTGTGTGTGTGTGTTTTTAGTTTTAGTTATTTGGTCCGGTTCGGGAGTGAGACGGTTCTAATTTAATTCTCGATTGAGAGATAAAAAAAAAGTTGAAATCATTCATTTATTTTATTTTTAAAATTATTTTCAATTTAAAATTAGTCCAATTGAATGCTTTAGTTCTGTTCGAAATTGTATGCATCTCATACTCAGCCCTATGATTCACAGTATTTTAGCTTGCTTTGGATTGTTGATATTATTGTATCAGAAGTGTCTTGTGTCCCCGGACACAATAGCTAATTTTTTAAAGATAAGTTGATTTGAAATGCACGCAGATAAAAAAATAATAATAATAAGGGATCATTATGTTAAAGGGGAAAAAAAAATATTACTGATATTTGACTATTGTAATATGGATTAGGTAGAAAGAGGATATCTAACGTCAAGACCTATTTATGCCCTCTATATTTGCTAACAACTTAATCTATGCACGTCAGACAATTCCATTTGCCTCATATAGTTATGTTTCCACTCAGTTAAATTAGCAATGAAGTTGGCAGTTAACTCATGCGACTAACTAAAAAAATGCACTGTTCCACTTAACCAAGACTTGAAATTGAAAGAATTTGCTTTTACCCGGTTTTTAGGCTGCCTCATTCCTTAAGCCATTTCA
>CATIWR010524381.1:0-14831 GCA_949677035.1 Omphalea diandra | reverse complement strand
CCCCCCCCACCACCCCCCCCCCCCCCCCCCCCCCCCCCCCCCCCCCCCCCCCCCCCCCCCCCCCCCCCCCCCCCCCCCCCCCCCCCCCCCCCCCCCCCCCCCCCCCCCCCCCCCCCCCCCCCCCCAACTCAAGGTCATTTTTATTCAACTTTCAAACTCCATCTAGATTTGCTTGACATTGACTTATATTTGACAAACTAGAAGGATAAAAATCACCTGAGTTTTTGTTATTATATTTTTTTATTCTTTAATTTTCAAAAATATATTATAAATTCATCATGTTTTGACACCATTAGCTTTAAAATTCTTTCTTTTATTTTCTCAGTAAATCTAATTAAAATAACGAGATTATCGTTCACTTAAACTTTATGTTTCACGAAAATAAAAATGTGGATACGAAAAATATAGAAATGGACATGAAAAATAATATATTTTTTAATATTTATAAAAGAAAACATGAGAGAAACGTGAAAAATCAGAAAATGCAGAAATATTTTCGAAACGAGAAACATGACTTAACAAAATTTTCATCGTACATAACTTAACATAAAAAAAATTTTGTCACCTTCCGTCAAATATCATTATCTTTTATCTCCCTAAAACGCCACCGCTCTTCCTCATCCGCAACCAATATGCTCTCGTCTTTCTCTTTGTTATGCTCTCTCTCACACAGAGAAATAACACATTTACGGATCAACTGTATTATGTCGCAACCATTAGTGGCAATTTTACCATAGGGGCAATGGGGGCACTTGTCGCGCTATCCCACTAAATTTTTAAAAAGAGATACATGCAATAATATGTGTTGCACCCATAAAAATAATATGTTTTGCCCTCAGGCCCCACATTTGACAAAATTTATACTTGTTTAGCTCTTATTGACTTTCTAGTTTACTAAGTAACTGACTAAGTAACTTCCCTACTCTCGCACTCGTGATAATTTGACAAAATAAAACAAAGTCAAATAATACCCACCAACCATCATATAAAAAAAATAAAAAATAATTTTTCTAAACAACTTCTCCCTTACTCTTTCCTTTTTTGACTCTTTTTCTCCCTTTCAAAAAAATTTTTTTAAAAAAAACTCTTCATTTCATTTCTATTATTGTCTTTAAGTTATAGACCTCCTTCCTAACCAATCTTATCGTTCTCTTTCATATAAACATCCAAAAACCAAAATAAAGATCCAATTATAGACTGTAAGGTTACCTTTTTTAGCTTTTATTTTCTTTAAATTTTATATCATTTTCATTCTATTTAATCAAGAGTCAAGACATATTATAATATAGAATCATAGAATTTATGTAAGTATTTTATTTTTTGACTAAATAATTTCAATTCAATTATTTAATGGATAAAAAAATTTAATTAATAAAGTTGCATTTGTTTAAGACTAATTTTTATAATCATTGATCTTTAATTTAGTTGTTTGCCTTCAAATTGTGATAGTGTGAATTAGCACTTGTTTAAGGATTTTCATTTTGTTCTTACTCTCTTATTTTTATTTTCAATTCAAACATTAAATATTTAAATATAGAAATCTTAATTTATTTAATTGTATTCAATTTCTTTAGATGAAAATTGAAATGAAATGTTTGTTCAAGTTTCAAATAATGTATAGAAAAATAAAGTGTAGAAAATAAGAAACACTTAGTATCCATTTTACTATCCAATGAATTTTCTTTTGGTTTATAAAATTATAAATAGTGTGGCCCAAAGAAAAAAGAAAGCTATTAGTTTAAATTCTAAAGGACTTTGTCAATTGGTCCAGTACTTCTACTGTTCTGCATACAAATTTATCATTATAATCTTATCATAATTTTTTTATCACTTGATTATTAAACTATTGTTTAAATTTGTTAATAATAGTACTTTTAATAGAAAATAACAGCTTATTAGTTGATGTGTGAATTTGATTTAGATATGAATAAATTTCTTATCAAAAGAAAAGTATCAATGGGGAACCTCAAATAAATGACCAAACTAGTATCAAATGTGATGGACCTATTCCTTCAAAGAAGTCTCATTTAAACATCAATATGAATGATCTTCCTTTGGATCCTGGACTACAAAGAAAAATTTCAGATTATCATCCAAATGATCATGATAGCATACAAATGACTTATTTGCATTTTGCCTATGTTGTTATTTGTGTAGGTCAGATGTTAAAGATCAAGCAAGTGGTGATGCATTTGTTATCGACGGATTTATCAATTGAAAAGAAAAAAAAAAAGATTTCATACTTATATAGGAGGTCCAAATAGTGCTCACAATAAATTTTATAAAAAGTGTTAAGATTTGATGAATCAAAAGCAATATATTCAAGTTGCTTATGCTACACAATCTAATCAAGCTTAGAAAGACAGTTGCATTCAATTAACTGCTTCAGTAGATTGTATTCGATTCTTTTTATGCCAAAGATTAGCTTTTCGTGGTCATGATGAATCAAAGGATTCTACCAAGAGTGGAAGCTTTTGTGAGTTTCTACAATTTTTAGCCAATCATAATCTAGCTATCAACAATGTTGTTTTAAAAAATGCTCATGATAACCTCAAAGTCGTTGCTTCTGACATACCAAAAGGATATTATGCATCCGACTACAGTTGAAACCACTAACATTACAATTAATGATCTTAAAGAATAAGGTGGATTGTTTTCTATTCTTATCAAATAATCTCATGATATTTCTATTAAAGAGCAAATGGCTATAGTATTACATTATGTGAATGCAAAAGGATCTGTGATTGAACGGTTCATTGGTATTGTACATGTTAGTCATACAACTTCTTTGACTTTGAAGTCTGCGATAAAAGAATTTTTTTCAAAGCATGGATTGAGCTTATCATCTCTTCGTAGGCAAGGCTATAATAGAGCTAACAATATGCAAGGTACAATTAATGGTTTGAAAACTTTAATCATGAAAGAAAATTGTTCTGCATATTATGTTGATTGTTTCGCTCACCAATTGCAATTAGTACTTGTAGCAATAGCAAAAAGTCATGTGCAAATTGTTGTAATATTTAATATTGTCTTAAGCTTATTGAATTTGGTTGGAGCTTCTTGTAAAGGGAAAGATATTCTCCGTGAGAAACAACTTGAAAACATTATTGAAGCATTTAAAAATGGTGAAACCTCCAAAGCTAAAATAGAGATTGTTGTATGTTGACTTCGTATTATGTTTGTGTATGATTAGGGAACTAGGGAGTGATTTTCAGTAATTTTTTTACCATTGTGAAACGCTTCCATTTCACTTAATTCTTTATATCCATTGCATGAAATAGAGTCATTTTGTTGTTCTTTTTCCTTTCTTTCCCTTTTTCGAAGCTTAATCTGCAACAAACATGCTCACAATATTATAAAGGATCATTATATACCATATTTTATTAGCACTATTGTCCTATGATTCTGTTCGGTCCCATGTTTGATTTGGATTATGTGAGGTCTCTTTAGCACAAGTCTACTTTAGAATTTCACATTTAGTACCTATGTAATTGTGCCTTGCTCTGCTTGGGTCAATTTCATTTAAGATACCATGATAGATGACACCCTTAAGAGGTCATAATGGCAGGTTTTCTTCTTTGTTCCTCCTTCTTTCAAGCGCCAAATTGGAAAATCAAAAGATAAATGTTAAATTTAAACCAAGATTAGAATGTAGTTTCCTTTATTAAGAAATAAATTTTTTAGGGTCTAATTCTTTCCTATCCAGAAAGGTATGAGTAAATTTTATCTTACATCTAGATAACCTTTTTCATCTTCCATCATGTTCAAGCTCCTCTGCAACTTAAACCTAGGATGAGGGTTTCACCTTCTCAGACATTTTTTCATAAATTCTATTTTCAAGAGTTTCTGTCTCACTAAGCCATTTATTTTGGTGGATTTTAATAGAATTTTAAAACATTTTATTGGTAGATATTTTCCAAATGTACTTATGAAGATTATGCCTTAGAAGTTGCTGAAATTGTTGTTGAATATGTCAAAGATAAAGTGTCTAGATTTAAAGTCCATAATTTTAGGAGTTATTTTGATTTTCTAGCTATTATTGTTAGTGGCTAAAGTTTAGCTAATTAGTTGCTATTATTTCTCATTTTTTGTTGCAAATTCATCTATTTAAGTATGTTTCAGTTAATGAAATTATCAGTTTTCTACTTCCAAAAAACTTTCAGTTCTATACTATTTTAATAACCTTCAGATTTGTATCAGAGCTTCCTTCTTAAAGGGACTTGTGAATGAGTTGAGTGAAACCCAACATAAAAACATAAACACCTTGCTTCATTCCATCCATGGATTCTGAAACACCATTCACAGCTTTAGCACCACCTGTGTTTAATGGTGAAAATTTTCATATCTGGGCAGCCAGAATGGAGGAACACCTAGAGGCAAATGACCTTTGGGAAGCTGTAGAGGAGGACTACGAAGTTCCTCCATTGCCATTAAATCCAACAATAGCGCAGAATTAAAATCATAAAGAGAAGAAAACAAGAAAGTCAAAGGCAAGAGCTTTTTTATTTGCTGCTGTCTCACTAAAATTTTTTACCAGAATCATGAATTTGAAATCAACATTTGAAACTTGGAATTTCCTCAAAAGCAAATATGAAGGAAATGAAAGAATCAAAGGAATGCAAGTGTTGAATCTGGTTAGAGGAGAAAATGAAGGAATCTGAGACAATTAAAGAGTATGTAGATAAGCTTCTCAACATTGTCAACAAAGTAAGGTTACTTGGTTTTGAATTTTTTGACTCTAAAATTGTTTAGAAAATACTTGTAACTGTTCCTGAAAGATTTAAAGCTACTATTTCTACATTGGAAAATACTAAAGATCTGTCAAAAGTTACTTTGGCAGAATTATTGAATGCTTTGCAGGCTCAGGAACAAAGAAGATTAATGAGAGCTGAAGGTTTTGTAGAAAGAGCATTGCGGGCTGAGTTGCAAGTCAACCAAGAAAGAAAAAGAAAGGAGAAGAAATTCAAAAAAAGGAATTTTAATTCACAACATGTAACCAGTATCACCAACAATAGTACTGGAGTAAAAAACAAAGAATTTCCTCATTGCAAGCATTGTGAAAAAAAAAGGGTCATCCTCCTTTCAAATGTTGGAGAAGACTTGATGTCAAGTGTGAAAAGTGCAATAAGTTGGGCCATCATGAGAAAATTTGCAAAAGTAACTTGCAACAAAAGAATGAAGCTCAAGTTGCTTACTTATAAGAGGAAGAACAATTGTTCACAGCAACCTGTTTTACTAGCAGCAACTCAAGTGAATGTTGGCTAGTGGATAGTGGATGTACCAATCATATGACTAGTGATCTAGAACTTTTCAGAGATCTGGATAGATTACAAGTATCAAAAGTCAGAATTGGCAATGGTGATTACATCGCAGTCAAAGGAAAGGGAACCATAGCCATTGAAAGTTACACAGGTATAAAACTAATTTCCAATGTTATGTATGTACTTGACATTGATAAAAACTTGCTAAGTTTTGGGCAATTAGTTGAGAAGGGATTTTCAGTCATCTTTAAGCAGAAGCAATGTTTGATCAAGGATGCAAATGATGATGAAGTATTCCGAATCAAAATAAGAGGCAAAAGGTTCTCACTTAATCCAATGGAGGGGAAACAAATAGCTTATCCAGTTATAAAAAATAATGCAGAAATCTGGCACAAGAGGCTAGGTCATTTTCATCATCAACAGTGTTAAGTATGCAAAGAAAGATGCTGGTCCATGGCTTACCTCACTTGGAATCAGAATTACTAGGTTGCAAGGCTTACCAATATGGCAAATAAGCAAGACTTCCATTCTAAAAATCTACCTGGAGAGCAATAAAAACGCTACAACTCATCCACACTGATCTTGCTAGACCTCAAAAAACTCCTTTACTAAAAGGAAGTAAATATTATATAATCTTTGTTGATGACTTCATTCACATGTGCTGGATTTATTTTTTCAAATTTAAATCTGAAGTTGCAGGCATTTTTTGGAGATTTAAGCAATGGATTGAAAACCAAAGTGGTTGTACCATTCAAATGTTAAGGTCTCACAATGGCAAGGAGTATACTTCAGATCAATTTAATTAGTTTTGTGACGAAGTTGGCATTGAGCATCAATTCATGCACTCCACAACAAAATGGAGTTAATGAAAGGAAGAACAAAACCTTTTTTGTGATGGCAAGATGTTTAATGCATGAGAAAGGTTTACCTAAGGAGTATTGGGCAAAAGCAACAAACACAGTCGTGTTCTTGTAAAATAGGCTTCCTATAAAAGTTGTAAATAGGAAGACTCCTTTTGAGGCATGGTATGGGTTCAAACTTAATATGAAAAATATGAAAATATTTGGTTATTTGTGTTTTACTCATGTGCCACAGATCAAAAGGGATAAACTTGACAATAAGGCTAAACCTAGCATTTTTGTAGGCTATAACACTTTCTCCAAAGCCTATAGAATTTTTCAGCCTCAATCTAGAAAGATTCTAATCAGTAGAAATGTAGTGTTCATGGAGGATGTAGGATGGGATTGGAATTCAAAAAATGAAAAAGCAAAAGCTCATGTCAATTTATAGCCCAACAAAGATGATGTTGATGACCAACATGTTAGAGGAACCATATCACTTGCAAACATCTATACTAGATGCAATGTAGTTGTAATAGAACCAGCTGGAGTTCAGGAAGTAATGCAAGACAAAAAATGGCTTTTAGCCATGGAAGAAGAGTCAAGCATGATTGAGAAGAATCACATATGGCAACTTGTATAAAGGCCTTCAGATAGAAAAGTAATTAGAGTTAAATAGGTTTTCAGAACAAAATTCAATGTTGATGGGTCAGTGAATAAGTACAAGGGTAGGCTTGTTATGAAAGGATATGCACTGGCTTTTGGTGTGGATTTTTCAGAGACTTTTGCTCTAGTGGTCAGACTTGATACTATTAGATTGCTTCTTGCTGTAGCAGCGTAACAAGGCTAGAAAATATTCTAATTAGAAATAAAGTCTACTTTTTTAATTGGCTTCTTAAAAGAGGAAATATTTATAAAGTAACCTGATGGTTTTGTTGTGCAGGGCCAAGAAGATAAAGTTTATCTACTAAAGAAAGCTTTATATGGCCTTAAACAAGCTTTAAGAGCCTGGTACAGTTGGATAGATGATCATTTGATTAGCTTAGGCTTTAATAAAAACTTGAGCGAGGCAACTCTCTATTTAAAAAATGAAGGCATTTATTAGACTAGGGTAATTAACCCCAAATCTTGGACCTCTTTTGATCTTGACAAAGGAGATTGATCATGTCTAATGTTTCAAATTAGTGTTGTTTTGTGGCCTTTAGTTTTTATCTAAGTTAAAAGTTGGATATAGCTCAAAATCTTCAAAGTATGAAAAGTGTCTTCTAAATCGTGACCACTACCTTGGATTCGCGACCGCGATCCATTAAAAGACTTGCAAAAAGTCTAGCAGGTGAAATCACAGAGGCTTTTCTCGATCACGATTCATCTCAATGATGGAGTCCAAAATTGATAGATGAATTTGCAGTGTGTCACACCCTAATCGCAACTGCGAAGTTCGAAGTAACTCAAGAGGGAAGCAAGTCCACAATCACAGCGTGACAAGTGTCCCAACTAACCGTTGAAAGTCAAATTTCGCGGAGGCATCTTATTGGTAGTGACCGCGAATCATGAGGAAGAAGATGACCATCTTCGGCAGACGAATTTGCGTCCTTCTGTCACAGCCTGTACAAAAATGCTCGCGACCGTGACTTCTGAAAGCAAGTGAAAGGCAATGACTACATTTTCCTAAAAAACAAATCAGAAGTTGTCACATGGACTAGCCATTAGACACCAACGGAATTTTCCTTAAGGATTTCGAAATTTGCGACTGCGAAAATGTAGTAGCGACCGCGAATTGAGACTGTCAGGCATTTAATGCAAAAATCTTTCTAGCACACTTTGAAGATCTTGTACTAGTTTTATTGCAACGTCTCTTTGGTGGGTAAAGACTCTAAATATATCACCAAACAGATGTAAATGCAAGCGAATTAATAACTTCATAACCAAACTCTTGCAATTTTGCTACTCAATTTTTTCTCTTCTTAAATTGATTGTTTGGTGTGAGTATAAACACCATTTGTAAAGGTTCAAGTGTTAGCTTGATAAAACACTCTAAAGAGGTTGTTGTGTGAGCCTGAAAACCACAAGTGTAAAAGTTGTTATGTGAGCCTCTAAAACACAAGTGTAAAGGTTATTGTGTGAGCTTTAGAAAACACAAGTGTAAAAGTTTGGTGTGAGCCTGAAAACACCATTGATAGTTAGTGGAATACCCAATTACTAAGAATTGGGGAGTGGACGTAGGGTCAATTATACCTGAATCACTATAAATTGTGTGTCTTTATTTCTCTTCTACTCTTCTATTTTTAATTTTCACACACCAATTTAACCCCTCTTCTTGGTGCTAAGGGCCAACAACATTAACATTATCATTATTTCTATTTATGTTGATGATTTTTTTGTCACAGTAAACAATCAAGATCTTCTTGATGAGTTCAAGTCTGAAATGTTTAAGCAATTTGAGATGACATACTTGGGATTATTGACCTATTTTTTGGTTCTAGAAGTAAGGCAGCAGAGGAATCAAATTTTCATCAGTCAAAGAAAATATGCCAAGAAAATTTTGAAGAAATTTCATATGGAGAGTTGTAAGGCTATAGAAATTCCTATGCAAACAAAAGTGAAGTTTTGCAAAGATGATGGATCTGCCAAAATGGATGAGAATCTTTACAGAAGCTTGATTGGTTGTCTCATGTATCTTACAGCTTCTAGGCCTAATATAATACAAGCAGTAAGTCTTCTCTCCAGGTTCATCCATTGTGCAAGTGAAGAACACATGTAGGCTGCCAAAAGAATTCTTAGATATGTTAAAGGAACTATTGATTATCACAATAAGTATGCTAAAACTGATCAGTTTCAGCTGGTCGATTTTTTGGACCGTGATTAGGCAGGTTATGATGATGATATGAAGAGCACAACTGGTTTTTATTTCAGCTTTAGTTCAAGTGTGATCAGTTGGTGTTCAAAGAAGCAAGAAATTGTTGCTCCAAGTACAGTAGAAGCTGAATTTATTGTTGCAACAGCTGCAGCAAATCAAGCCATCTAGTTGAGAAAAAATACTTTAAGATTTGTGTTTGATGCAATAAGAATCAACAAAAATATTTGTTGATAATCAGGCCGACATTTCAATTTCCTCTAATCCAGTGTTTCACAACAAGACAAAACATTTTAAGATCAAGTTTTACTTTCTTAGAGAAATTCAACAAGAATGTGAAGTTAAATTGATTTATTGTAAATCAGAAGATCAAATGGCTGATGAATTCACCAAAGCATTGCCCAAAATCAAGTTTGAAGAATTGAAGATAAATATGGGAATTTATAGCTTCAAAGGCAAGGAGGAGTGTGAAGATTGTGCCTTAGAAGCTGCTGAAATTGATGTTGAATATGTCAAAGATAATGTTGAAAGTGTTCATATTTAAAGTCCATGATTTTAGGAGTTGTTTTGATTTTCTAGATGTTATTGTTAGTGGCTAAAGTTTAGCTAATTAGTTGCTATTATTTCTCATTTTCTATTGCAAATTCATCTATTTAAGCATGTTTCGGTCAATGAAATTATCAGTCCTCTACTTCCAAAAAACTTTTAGTTCTATACTATTTTAATAACCTTCAGTACTTTGTTTTCTTTAAGTTGTTGCGTCCTTTGTGTCACTGGCAAATTTAGAGATGATGGTTTTATGATGCAAGTGCCTGTGAATCAAATTCTCATTTATTCATATGGATATTTAAATAAATGCTCATTTTTCTTTATGATTTCACTTCCTCTCAAATATTGCAGTTATCGATGTGTATTTCTGACTATTAGAACTTTGTGAATGAAAATCCTTACATGTTAATAGGGTGACAAGTTTGAGCGGCTCTTAAAAACGTATGCTCATAAAGCTAAACTTAATATCCAAAGCTTGATATTTTCCTTTGATGGGGACAAAGTCAATCCCGCAGCGACGCCCTATAGTCTTGATACGGAAGATGATGAAATTATTGAAGTGCATGTAAAGATAAGTGAATGTGGTATGTTATCACTGAATCTTTGTTTAACCCACTCTCAATAGGTATTCCTATGGAATCCTTAATATGTATATACTATGAACACAGATATTGGGTTGGTCAATGCAGGAATTCTTCATGTAGTTTTCAGAACTTACAGGACAAGAATGACATATTTCTTTGTGAAAGTCCTTTTAATTTTCCAATATAATAAGTGTTCTCATTCAGCAAGAAGCCTACCGGCTTCTAGTTAGAATACAAGGAATGATGTTTGCAATAAACTGTAGCCATCTGGAATGCAAGATACGCACCATAGTTAAGTTTATGGTATAATAAACAAACTCACATGCAGCTGTGCTTGCCTGGACATTTGGAAAAGGGAGTATTACCTAATTACCTAATTGTTTTGTTGGCAATATGCACTTCTGCATCAATTGTTGATGCCAGTGGTATTATCCATTGTTTTTTTTTTTTTTTTTTTGGAGGGGGGGGGCCTCCAGTTTATTAGACTTTTCTTGAAGTATAAAGCAAAAAGAAACATATTTAGTTAGGTAAGTTAAAATATAAAGTTGCTGGCTTTTTCTTAATGAAAAGTTACAAAATTAATTTCTCGTGTGAAGCAAATCCATAGTGTGAGATTATTTCTTTCTATATTTTTAAATAAATCTTATGTATTAGTATCTTATGAGTATAAAATGCACTCTTTTTATAGGTATGAACTATTTATATCTTCCAATAGTTGAAGTAAGAAATTGGCGTCGATTTGGCATCTTAGCCCCTTCTAGTTAAGGATCCTCTGGAACTGGCTGGCAAGGTCTACTTGGGTCAATCATTATAGCACAACTAGTAGTTAGCTCCCCCCCTTTCGCCATTGTTACTTCTGGTGCCCGTCAGCTTGACATTTTTGTAAGGCAATGAAAAGAACAAGACGATGATAACTACCACCAAAAGACAATGAAAAGGACAATGATTTAAGATTTTTGTAAACCACCCACCCCCTAACCAGGCAATGAAAAAGAAAAGGGCATGATATAACTCTGAAAACTGGTTTTATTGTGCTTTAAATATTAATTTTTAAAAAATTATTTATGAAAAAATATCTTTTAATTTTTATTTTAAAATAAAAATTGCACAGTAACGATGTGAACACTCATATATGTTTGCTAGTTTTCCCCCACTTCAAACAAATGAGAACATTAAGCGTTTTTTAACCTTTCTTTACTTTCAACACAACACGTGAGAAGTTATCAAACTGTTCATTTTTAGAAGTATTAATTCTTTGATTAATTCATTTTACATATTTTTTTCAAAAATAGTTTCATTGCGAGACAATATGTAACAATATATATATAATTTTAAAATTTACTGGAGGTAAAAATTTATCAAATAAATAAATTGTTATGTAAATTTGTCTACTTAAGAACTATTAATACAAATAAAAAATTTCTAAGAGAAAGTATAAAATACAAAATTAAGAAAAAAAAGTTGAAAAATAGTATGCATATACAGTAGATTTAAGAAAAAAAAATATTTACTTAACCACATGCATATTTTATAATAAATATTTTGACTTCCTGTGTTTTCCTTTATTATATTATTTAGTCTACTATTTTTATATATCATATTAAAATATCTCTCCATTTTAATTCTATTATACTATAAAATCTATTCATTAATTTTTGTATTTTACTATTAGTCAACTAAATAAAGTAAGAAAATCAATATATTAAAAACTTTATTTTTAATATTAATATATAATTTAATTTCAGTCTTAAAATTAATTTTAAACTATTATTTATTTTTTTATCAAATAATTATATATTATATAATCATATATCATTAATTTACATAATAAAATCTATTACATCAACTAAAAATTTTATCATATGTCATTATTTTATATTATAGAAATATCAGAAAAATTCTAAACATGAAAAACGGTCTTATTGAAAAAAAAAACTTCTAAAGAGGAAATTAAAAAAGCCTAAAAATTCTAAATTCTAAATAGAAAACCAAAATTTTAAGATGTGTTTAAAACTTCTACCTCTAATCACAAACCTATTCACACAATCAAGATAATAATCTTAGCGAACTTAGACTTAATTTTTCTTGTAATCTCCAAAAAAAAAAAAATCATATCATTTCCCTTCATGACTGTAAAATACATCATCGCTACGCGCACGTCTTTCTTGGGGATGCAACTTTTAATGTGAGAAAATTTGAAATTTCAGGTGTGTAATTTTTTTTCTTTCTTGAGAAAATTTTCTGTACATATTTGATATTCATTTTTATTGTCAAAACTGCAATTTTATGCTTTCAGGTGTGTGTGTGTATATATATATATATTTGATATTCATTTTTATTGTCAAAACTGCAATTTTATGCTTTCAGGTGTATATATATATATATAGTTTGCAATGATATATTAATTTTATTTTTATTATAAAATCTTAATTTTATCTGTTTGATTGATTATAAAAAATTATGTCATTTAAATTTAATAAATTTTCTCTTGACAATTATTTATTGCAACCATCTTCTTCATAATTGCAAGTTTTGCAATAATATATACAAATTAAATATATTTTTTTATTTAATATAATTTAAATAGTAAGTTTCATATTTTGTTAGTTTAAGTAAATAAAAAAAGCATAAGATTTTTAATTTAATATCAAATTATTTTTATAATTTTATATTGCAGTATGGTATTAGTAATAATATTATGATTTATAATTTTATATTACAATGATTTGACTAGAGATAACTTATTTGTACTTTATTAATTATTAATATAATGGAAAAATATACAAACTAAAACTTTTGAGTTGATTAAAAAAGATAAATTTAACATAATATCTAAACCATTCTTAAAAATGAATCTCATAACAATAATATAAAAAGTTTAATAATATAAAAATAAGATAGAAAATTTAACAATATAGAAAACTCTTCATGTTCATAATAATCAATGTTTAGTTGATTTATATAATAAAAATTTACAAAACTAAAAAGAAAAAAAAGTCCAACAAAAGAAAAAAATAACATTATAAATTTTTTATTTTTATCAAAATTACATTATTATTATTATAATAATTAAATATTTTTTATATTATTTTATAATAATTTTTATAAATAATAATAAAATATTATTATTATTTTTTATATTATAATTATTCTGCATACATATTGGTGACTAATATCTTTTAAAATGATTAAAATTTCAAAATTAACTTCACCAATCATCCCTTTTTCAATCAATGCCTTCTTTTTACTCCTGTTAGAATATGAATCGGATTGCCCATGTAGGTCAATTCGAATCCATTTATCTTTAATTAATTTATTTTAATTAAAATATGTGTTATAGTGAATAACTTCTAGCAGTAATTATCACAACAAATATAACTTTCTTATTATTGTTTGTAACAATTATACATATAAAAACAACATGCAAGACAATAAAAGTACAAATACATAAAACAGACAAAAAGAGAATGATGTATAACACTCTAATCTTTTCAGAAGCATATTTATGTTGTGATAAAAGAAAAGTTTTTCTTGTGTTTTTTTTAGACTAATAATATAAATCATTGATCGTTTAAAAAATTTAAAAAGAGAAATCCGCAAATTTTATTGATTTTTCTTACTGTTTATTATTCTTCGTTGGCATCAAAGCTTTTAAATTTGTATTATAGTCTGAAAATATGAATTGATGCGAGTAATCCTAAACTCCCCGCTATACATCATTGGCACTGAATTCCCGTTAAAACAGAAATCAAATAATCATGTTTTAAAAATAGAAACAAAACAGTGGAATAGAATGGCATATATATGTACAAACACCAATGGTGCAACATATAAATTGATACTAGTATCATGTACACGTATTGATCATGTTTAGTAAATTAATATATGTACTTGCATGAGACCAGATTTAGAATGGCCTATAATCAATACCCGCATGGATCCTGACATCTAAACAATTTTATATAATTAAAGAGGCACACTTTGGATATTGTTTTGCTTGCTGTACCACATGTTTTTAACCATGGATATTATTTTGCTTGCATTTGTTCACGAAATGGCATTATAATCATGATTTGACATATATGCAGTTAAGGTACTAACTTTTGTTTAGTTGAAAAATGTGTGGAAACTTAATTGTTAATATATATTATAGAGGCATAAATTATATAAAATCGTGGTTAAGGTACAAATGGTTATTTAGTAAGAAAACCATTTATAAATTGTTAATGTCTTTGCCATTGTTACCCGAAATCTGTTTGTTTGTTGGTTACTGCGGTATTGTATTTTGATTTCTTATTCAAAGATCTGAGTTTATTTCTTTCTTTATTTGTAGTGTATCGAAGAAAAGAAATTCATTTAAATGAGGCACTGCTATTTTTTAGACAAGTTGAGTAATTGAATAAAATAATAACTTGTAGTGTTCAAGTGCTATTTTGGTAAGTTAAAATTAAAGTATGCATTTTTTTTTAAACATTTAAAATTATATAATATGGCAAATGAATACGGAAATTGAGAATTACAATCTCTCAAAGATGGCAACTTACAATTGTTTATTTAAAGATTAAGTATGAAATTAAAATAATTTAGTATAAAACTAGTGATGATCAAGTTTTGAATTATATGTCAAGATGTATTCTTGCTACTTTATTTACGCTATATATATATATATATATATATATATATATATATATATATATATATATATATATATAAATTTATTGATAGTGTGTATATGTGTTAGAGT